>JAQIXW010002503.1:0-15296 GCA_034700685.1 Willowsia buskii | reverse complement strand
CTAGCTAGCAACCAAAACACATAATAAGCGTCATTACGTCATATTATTTACTTTCAAATGCAATGCCACTAAATTGTGAACGGGTGGATGTAGTACAAAAGCTCCTTGTGACTGTATGTGTAGTTCCATTTTTACAACTAATATTCTGTGGTTTATGCTTTATTACAATGTTAATATGTAAGTACATAAGATTTCAGTACATTGTCCATGCAAAGATTCGCACCCTACCACAGGTATAAACCGAAACTTAATGTGTCTAATGGGCACTAAAAACATGCTCAAAGTGAGAGAAAAACGAATCGAAATACATATGTACGTGCACATGATGCGATGAAAATTGTAGTGTTGTGCATGAGCGTGTAAGTAGAAAAGTCACGTAATCACTGTTATATAATAGTCGAGCCTTTTCTTTCGTTCACTTCACAGGCTTTTTCAGGATTGACACATGAAATACTGCCAAAAGAGTAAAGGATATTGTAGACCTATTCCCTTACTATGTTATCAGTATGTTGGTGGAGGCAGTAACAAAAGTTGATGATGGGCGATTTTCTAAACGGAGAAAGAATAATCGCATGTTCCAGGTTCACCTTCAGTGAGTGCGCGTTAGTGAGTTGGTGGTGTTACAGTGCCAAGTTCAGTCCAAAATCGCTTTCGTCATCTGTGCTAATAAACTGACTTTTTTACTTATTGCAGCAGGTGGAATTAAAGGAATTGGTAGTAACAAAACATTGTTTTGTGAAAGAAAGATTGTAGTTTTTGATTTCTGCCAAAGGCAAAAAGATGGACATAGATGTAGGAAAGTTTGATTTACGATAGGCAAGTAGTCAGTCATGCATTATTTATTAATATCAACTCCAAAGTAAGGTTATATATTTTAAAATAGGGTCTACCCTATACATTTCAAATTACAATTATTACAAGCCCTATGGATTTAAATATACTATCGATTATCATTAATAATGGGAGCCAAATATCTATAATATATACTGAAAGTATAAAATTTTACTTATCATTCATGGGCTGACGAACAATACTAGAAGAAGAGATAGGACTAGGACAGCACCCAGAAATTACATACGCATTCCTCATCTCAGGTAAAAGACGGACCACCAGTATACCAAACAAAGCGACATGCTTGATGCTGCACAGAGAAATTGTATGGAATTAAGAATAAAATCTAGCTTTGCCTCCAGGCTTGGTATCATCCACATCTCGCATACAAGAGCTTTTAAAAATTACGTGAACGTTTTCCAAAATATGCGTGTGCATAATATTAGTGTATCTGTGTGAAAACAACAGCATGAAAAGTCAAAAGGTACATTTGGTTACATCACCAAACCCATCAAAGCAACGCAAACTAAAGTACAAAAATATTATTATTATGGACATCCTGCAGTATAAGTCATTTATCATCAACTACGAAGGCAAGAATGTATCCGCCCACCATTCTCGTCTTTTTCAGGCATATAGCCTCTTAAAAAGTGCTAATTTTCAACTATTGGAAACAAATGATTTTCATGGAATTTAGATTTCAGGGAAACTCATCTTGTTTCACTGTTATCCTTACTCCATGCGTAACATAATTAAAATCTTAAATTATTCAGTTCGTTGTGTTATTAAGTAAGTTTTGTTATCTGCAATGTGAATTTTACATTTCTACGTTGTGAAAACATTATTATCTTGCCTAGCCCGTAATTGAAGTGATGAGTTCTGTATTGGGGTTTCGTTCAAAGAAAACTAAGAATATGGTGGTGAGAATAGGAAGATGTATCTAGATGGTAGTAAATTTTAAAAAAATGTCTATAGACTGAAAAGTGGAAAAGTCCTTATTTGAAAAGCGTGTTTGCTTTCTTGTTGTGTCAATAAAATGTTCGTGAATGTGCTTTATGGAAGATAAAAACCACCAAGAAACAAATACTTTTTTTATGCATCCAACTTGTAGCTGTCATTTCAATGCTTAAGTGTATTAGATAAAACAACTATCTTGTGGTTTCCTATACTGTGTTCATTAAAAAACGAATTTAGTCACCCGCTATCGGTGTCACCGTCATTAATCGCTACTGCAACATAAAATATGCATATAAACCATAATATTGTTAACATATTAATGCAAGTTGAAGGTGACACATAATTTTACGATTCAATTGAGCATTAAAATCTATGATGACTCACTGTTAGTGTGAATCGGCTTTTAAGCGTCCTGTCAGTTTTATGTTATTTTAGCTAATAGAAAAATTGGTAACATAAAAACCACCGTATTTCACTACCTACTTATTCAACGCTATCAGCAGTGAGGAATGAAATCTGAGTCTATGTTACATGGGCGTTGGTAATAAATGTGTTAATATTGAATACCTAACTATTTAAGTGGACAGTGGACATGTATAGGTATTAAATGAATATCTGGCAAGCTGTAATAGAAGACGATTATTTCTTTATACCAACAATCTTACTTGACTGCTAACATATTAATGTGTGCGTACATATGCATTGCAAAACAATTGAAAACACGTAGAAATGTTGAAGCAAGCATCTTCATGGCATCTCAGGCTCGGAAAGAGGGAGAGTGACTCAAATGTTGTAATGCAAACATTCTCAATGGATTATTGCGCGCTGATCACTAATTACTGAGATGAAAAGAGCAACATGTTTTAAAATCTGGTGTTATCTCTTTTCCTAGCCCTACCACGTACAGACATAAAAAAACTGGGTATACAGTAAAGATGTTTCGTTTACTTTCTTGGAAAAATGAATCCGACTACCTCTGATGCTTCTTTAATCTGATACAATACAGTTTCTAACGAGTGGTTGTAGCGCATGAGCATCATTGAAATGATAGATCAGTTGCTGCAAGTGGCAGTGGTAAAGTATAGGTAGCTCGGAGATGATTGTGTGTTGAGATTAAACTGCTGTAATGTTTTGCGATAGAGTTGAAAGTGTGTTGAAAAGAAATTGCATTGAATTGTTCATATTATGTAACATTATTCGTGCTAAAGTAACAGCTCAGTGACGGATGACCGAGGTCAAATGAATTGCAATGAAGTCCAGAAAGTTTCGAAGAAGACGCTGCACTGTAATCTTACTTATCAATGCAGTTTTCGTTTTAATAATTTTCATCTCCTCTTATCACCACACGCATCGGCTCAGACGGCTGAAGGAACGAAAATTGAATAAGACGTTTCTTCTAAAAAAGCAGGCAGCCCTGCTATCCGCATCATCTCCGCTCCTGCTGTCTGACAGAAATCCAGACAAAGCTATCATCTTATTCTGGACGACATATTTTAGAGGCGATCCGAGAGAAGACCCTTTCTGGATTTTGAGCACAGCGACGTATCCAAAATGCTTTGAAAAGTGTGTGATTGTGCTTGACAAAACTTATTTTGGAGTTAGTGATGCCGTCATCTTTCATTCTCGAGATATGAGGTGCGTCATCTATCGAACTACTTCATTTTATTCATAGGTCAATGGTCAACAACTGGGACAATGAGTAAAATTATTCAAAGTAAACTCGAATAAGTTCTTCCGAAGAGTTTCGTACAACATATTAATGCAAATTATTAGATCTAGTATTACTGTATAAAGCCTAGATTACGAAAGGTTCATGTCTTAGCATGAAGTATGATAAGATTGAATACGTTTTTACTGTATGTAATTTGACTTGTTTTATGTATGCTTTCTTAAGATAAGTTACAATACAACAACAATTTTCAGCAGATTTTACTACACATATAAACCCAGTTCTGATTTATTTGCTTGTTTAACACACTATAAAAGAACGGAAGTGGATCCACTATCCAAGGAAGCTTATAGATTAGACCTATATAAATATACATTGAGACTACAGGACAATAATGTAAAACCTGCCTTAGCTTCATTTCAGTTCAATGTTTCACACTCCATAAAGTGCAGCATTGAATTTTATCAGATCAATAGTAAAATATAGCTATAAGACATGCAAAAACCCTTTAAACATGGTAAAAAATGATTGTCATAAATGTATCTCTTTATATCTTTATTCATTAGATATACTGAGATGCCCTCAATACACCCGAGTAACCAGGTTTGGATCTATTTGCAACAAGAATCTCCAATTTACACTCGAGAAGATTTGACCGAGTATAGAAATGTATTTAATTGGACAATGACTTACCGGTAAAGCATTAATTTGTACTTTTATTTGTAGAATAGAATAACATTATTCCCAAAAATATGTTTTAGTGATATGTAAATATTTTTTGTTAAATTACACAGAAAGGACTCCGACATTTACCATCCATACTTTATCACCATTCCATTAAACATGTCTAGTAGAAGCCGAAATATAACTTTTCCAAAGTACCCTCTCGCAAAAAATGAGGATATAAACCAACTTTTCCAAAGAAAAACGAAGCTAGTCGCTTGGATTGTCTCAAATTGTGAGACAAACGCAAAGCGCGAAAACTACGTGGATCAACTACAAGCTTTTATTCCAATCGACATTTACGGAAGCTGTGGAGACTTCACGTGTCATCGAGCCGGGGAGCATGGATGTCTTCCGGAAATCGCTTATAAGTACAAATTCTACTTGTCATTTGAAAACTCTCTGTGTACCGACTACATCACAGAGAAATTTTCCAATGCCTTGCAACACAACCTAGTCCCAATAGTATACGGTGGAGGTGACTACAAAGCAGTCGCCCCTCCAGGTTCTTTCATCAATGCAAACGACTTTGCAAACCCGAAAGCTCTCGCAGAGTATATACTACATTTAGATAGGAATCCTAAACTGTATCTACAGTACTTTCAGTGGAAGAAAAAGTACCGAGTTGTTGTAGGAGATGGACTATGTTCCTTATGTCGTAAAATAGCTCAACAAAGAGTGAAGCCAGTGCTGAAAACTTATGAAAATCTGTCAGAATGGTGGCACAACGGTAAAAACTCAGAATCCGTGTGCCACGAGCCATCTTTTGAATTGCAGGACAAGTGGGATTTTATAGGCATCCTTGATGGGTTTAAAAGTGTTAGACGATGGCTGTACAAATCGCTTCTGGGCTATTAATGATTATTATGTGGTTTATTTATTCCTTTTGGTGCCATAAAATGCATTTACAAATTTCAATAAGTGTTTAATCGTTGTTTTAAGCCATGCACTATATATATTCTTTTATAGAATTCAGAATTTTTTCTCATAATGAATTTTTTATACGATTATTGAGTTGATTTATTTTTATTAACTATACATACTTAGGTAGTATTTATAATGATATGTGTAGTTGATATTATTGACATTTGACAAAAGACACTTGTCGGCCTCAAATAAAAAATATGCTTTTGAATTTAAACCAAGTATTTAGTAATTATTTGAATTGGAAAAGTAAACGCCTTGCAACCTTACGAGCACTTACTTAATGAATACCATAAAATAAATACCGTAAAATGAATGCATTGTCATTATTTTAATTACAACGTAAAAATTATAAATCCATACGAAATAATTTTTTTTTTCAATCTGCCGTAATGTTATATAAAACTTAATTGATTGCATTTCAATTTCCATCTAGAATCCCTTCATAATCATAACTCATCGTATTCATAAATCTCTTCTGTTTTTTGATGATCAGATGAAAAAACATGTGAGGTATCGTAATATCGTCTGTTATGTATCCTGTTATATGTATAGATCTAGAATAATAAAGTTTTCCATCATTAAGATTCATTTAATTGTTTTGGGCTGGGCATTTAAAACTTGCACTTCATCTACATGACTTGCGTTGACATCTTTCCCCATCCATCAGCTCTTTGATTCTGAATTTGGAAACGTAAAATCAAGGAATTTCTTGACATTTATACATAGTATTAAAATAATATTAAGCTAACGTGCCATTATGAGTGTAAAAAGCAATATAAGTAAAAAGTTCCATCGTGAAATTGAACTTCCTGAAAATCCTTGGAATAAAGCAAACCCATTATCTCTTATATTTTTCAAATGGATGTGGCCAATATTCCGATTGGGTATGAAGAAAGATCTGGAGCCCGATGACATGTATTCTGTACCAAGTGTTTACAGCTCTAAGTGCCTAGCGGATAAATTTTCAGTGTGAGAAATTTACAAATATAATTATGCAAATTACAAAGATTTGCCAATCTATAAAGAATATTTATCTATAAATACAGCGAATGGGAAAGAGAGACAAGAACAGCGTCTGCTAAAGGATGGCAGCCGAAATTAGTTCGTGCTCTTTTAAGGTTATGCAAACGGAACCTAATAGTATATTTTCTTGTTCTTGGATTTGATGAGTTTGTAATAAGGTAATTCTGAAGAAAATTTGGCATTTTCAGTAGTTGAATTCTTTACCAAGTAATTTAACTGCAATTTCCTATTCCGGGTTTTCTTAATCAGAATAGTGCAACCCATACTTTTGCGCTTGTTGATAAAATCCTTTGGAGCCATGTCAAATATCTCGCGTCGCGATCAGATTATTTATGGAACTGTTGTTTGCGCATGCAATTTCATCCATTCTTTCATTATTCACCATTGCACGTTTTTGATGATAAGAACAGGTCTCGAGTGTCGAGTGACATTGTCATCCGTTTTATGTCAAAAGGTTGAATGCGGAATTCAATATATGTCAATGTCACATTCTCTGCGATAAACTAAAAATTGTCGAAATGTAAAAATAACTACAATTTTAGATCATGAAACTGAGTCCATACACAAGGAAAAGTGTGACCACTGGAAAAGTCATGAACTTGATGACCAACGATTTAGGTCGATTTGATTTAGGACTTATGTTCGTGGGTTACATAATAATTGCCCCCATCCAATTCTGCATGTTTATCTACTTTCTCTGGAACGAGATAGAAACAGGAACTCTTGGAGGTGCAGGAATTATGCTGCTAATCATACCCTTGCAAGGTTAAATTAGAGTAAATTAGATTTTCTTGAATCTGCAGAATTAGCTAAATAGCACAATAAGTAACTACATCATTTCAGTAATCAACGGCCACTGGACTGCCAAATTTCGTGAGAATATAGCACAGATAACGGACGAAAGAAGTAGAATTATGAATGAAACCATCCTTGCTATAAAAGGTATGCTGACTTGAAATACCTAAGCATAGTAAAGATTTTTATTTGGAGATGAAAAAATATTTTTCCTTTGAATAGTGATCAAAATGATGGCTTGGGAAAATCCATTTTCTAAGCTTGTTAACAATATAAGAAGGTAAGCTAAAATAAATGTACAATATTATGTTGAATGTACGATTTGTCCTTTAAAGAAAATTCTACTAAAAGTTGAGCTAATGCGTTCTAGGATTGAAGTGAAAGCACTGGGAAAGAAGATGTACTTGAAGGGCTTCTTCATGTCGATGTATACTGTCTGTGTTCCATTAACTCCTTTTCTCTCAATTCTTTTATACGTTTTGTATGGAAATCGAATGACTGCAGAAAAAGCATTCTTCATAGTGGCCATATTTCAGATCATTATTGAAAACATGATTTACTATTTTTCGATAGCTGTGGCTAGTTTAGGAGAAATATGGATTTCTATACAAAGAATGGAGGTACACATTAATTTTTGTATTTACCGCATAAACAATGTTTTTGATAACTTCGCATACACAGCATGAAATTAGTTTTTAATTGTTAAAAAGTTTCGAATAAAATTTATGATTTTACTGCTTGTATGCATCGCTGAAGGAGGTACTTTTGTTAGAGGAACAGAAGAATATTGCCCATACAAATGCTGAGACAAAATATTCAATGGACAAGAATGATACAGAAACCAAGTCATCAAAAATTCTGTTGTTAAATGCTTGTGCAAGGTATTAACTTTTCTGAGTTTTAGCAATTTCGAGTAAAGACAAACCCTCAACAATTAACACGTATGAAATATCTTGTTGTGTAGGTGGGCAGCAGAAGACGCTCCTATAATGTCAAACTTTGATGTAGAGGTCGAGGGTGATAAAATAGTAATGGTTATCGGGGCTGTCGGTAGTGGCAAGGTATTGCAAGTTGAAATCTCAGGAATCGGCCAATGATAGATGTATACAAATACGAGGTGTACAAGCTTTATGTTTTTTCACAGAGCTCCTTTCTTCACGCTTTGATATCTGAGTTGCCCTTGTCCTCCGGGGAATGTCACATTGCAGGAAACATAACCTACGCGGCACAGGAACCTTGGCTATTCACCGGCACTATCAGAGATAACATTCTTTTTGGAAAGGAATTTGACAAGCAATTGTACATTGACGTAGTAAAAGTCTCCGCTCTCGAGTCTGATTTCAAACAGTTTCAAAACGGAGATATGACTATTGTTGGAGGAATGTCGTTGAGTGGAGGTAATTTTTGTCCTTTTTACTTGTCCTGATAATTTTAGTGTCCTGATAAATGTTTCATGTTATTAAGGTCAGAAGGCCAGGGTAAATTTGGCAAGGGCTCTTTATCGTGATGCCGACATTGTGTTACTTGATGATCCTTTATCCGCAGTGGACTCGAGGGTTGCACGACACATCTTCAATGAATGTGTTCGAAAACATTTAGGGGGAAAGTTGAGAATTTTGGCAACGCATCAACTGCAATATCTTCCTTTTGCTGATTACATTATAGTCCTTAAAAATGTAGGCGTAAATACATTGCATTGCATACATTGCATGAATCAAAATTAGTACCCCAAAACGTAAATTCGTCCCACTTTATTCTTGTGTTTAGGGAACCATTGTGGCACAAGGAACGCCAAATGAAGTGCAGGATTTAGGACTAGATTTACCAAGCTTATTAAATCCTCATGAAAATGTAGATGAAGACGATGATGATGATGATGATGAGAAAAAGGAGAATGAAACCGAATGGTTATTCACTGAGACTGAAGAGGACGTATGTAACGCTGATTAGTTATAGTATTAATCAATTTGAAATTGTAGGAGCAACATGTTTAATGTTTTAATTAACAGGATTTGGATACCGAGTCAATGGAGACAACTAAGAAATTGGAAGTTGAAGAAGACATTCTTACTGAAAAAGCAGTTGGATATAAAACTTATTGGGGCTATGTGAGATCGGGAGATTCAGCATTTGGTTTTGCAGTTGTAGTAATATTGTTTATCGTTGGACAAATTCTCATAACGTTGACAGACTACTGGCTTTCTTTATGGTAAGTGGTGGGTAGGTAGGGTGAAAAATGACTAAACGACATCACATAGAAAATTTCATTTATATCTGTTACCATTGTCCTATATAGGACAAACGCAGAGGAAACAGCTCAAAAGGAATCAAAACAAACTTTGCATTTAGAAAATCCTTTCGACATTTTCAATACAAACAAGTATTACGGCGAGATAATATATATGTCTACCTATGGAGTACTGATTGTTTGTGTGATGGGAACAGCACTCATTCGAGCGATCTTTTGCTTCCGTTATTTTCTTCAAATTAGCATCAACTTACACAACAGAATGTTTAACAGCTTGATTCGTGCTCCTGCAAAATTTTTCGACGAAAACTCTTCCGGTGAAAGCTAATTGCCTATCTATTATACAGTATGACATGTAATTTCCCCTAATTAATGGTCATTTCCCACTCAAAAAAATGTGTAGGACGGATCATGAATCGTTTCACGAAAGACATTGGCTCGATTGATGAGTTGCTTCCCGGAGATTTGTACGACGCTGTGGAGTACCTGCTTCAAGCCATTGGAGTAGTATTTGTGGTTGTATTATCCAACTATTCCCTGGCAATCCCATCGTTGATCATTGGGATAATAGTGATGAGCCTTAGATTTGTATTTTTAAAGACTTCAAGAGCTTTGAAACGAATCGAATCACATGGTAGGTTTGTAAATTTTACCCAATTACACCTCGCATTTCCATTATCCCAACGAATGAACGCACTAAATTTTACCAGTAAAATAAATTTCCTTTATTTTGTCAAACGCGATAATATTTTGCATAGCTAGAAGCCCTATGTTATCTCATCTAGCTGCATCGATTCAAGGAATGACAACCATCAGAGCTATGAAAACTCAAGAAAACGCTATCAATAAATTCAATAAATTGCAGGTAGTATGACTAAAAAAATTGTGTTAATTTTAAAGTTTGTCCGTCTAGACATTTGATTCGCGGATTTATGTTTTAATTATAGGACGCGCATAGTGCATCTTGGTTCTTGTTCTTGTCTGCGGCAAGATGCTTCACAGTGTGGATTAGTACCTCTGTTGCTACATTTTTGACGTCAATTATGATAACATTCTTAGTTTTATCTGATCGTGAGTAAAATGAGCTTAAACAAGGATTTTTTAAAAAGTGTCAACTTGACATTCTCTGAGTGTTTAATAACAATACATTTTTCTAGAAGTGGCAGGGGGGTTGATCGGTTTTGTGATAACGTCAGTTTTAACTTTAACGGCAAATCTACAATGGGCTTTGAGGTAAATAGATAAATAAAACGTTAGTGCCGCTAAATATAAAAAAAAATACCAAAACAATATATAAAATCTTACTTCCAGGGAGGCGGCAGAAGCAGACAATTACATGACAAGCGTTGCACGTGCGTTAGAATACACTGTTATAGAACCGGAAGCATCTTGGGAAAGTACACCAGGTATAAGTAGAAGTAGCCCTATGCTTCAAATTTCCCCACATTTTCAAGATACAGGTGGATAAAATAAAACATTTGTGAACTTTTTTTCTGTAACAGATAAAAAGCCTCCCCCACAATGGCCTACCAAGGGACACATACAATTTGACAATGTTTCACTTTCCTTCGGAGATACTGACGTTTTGAAAAATCTTAGCTTTGAAATAAAACCGCAAGAAAAAATTGGAATTGTTGGTAGAACAGGAGCGGGAAAAAGTACCGTAATTTCAGCTTTATTTAGGATTACGGAACCCCGGGGAAATATCTTTATTGATGGAGTAAAAGTAAATGATATTGGGTTGCATGAGCTTCGAAAGAAAATTTCAATAATTCCGCAGGTAAAATTTGAAATTAAAAATACGTATTATTTTTCGAGAGCATCATTATATGTAAATCGAATTTTTGACCCATCCAGGATCCAGTGCTTTTCTCAGGAACAGTTAGATACAATCTTGATCCTTTCGACCAATTCGATGACTTTGATGTGTGGAGAGCTTTAGACCAGGTATCCCCTAACTATACTACTTCTAACTAACTTTTAACTAACTAAGGGTGTATACAGTGATCATCATCAAATCTGCGATAATAATCATCATTGTAGGTGCGATTGAGGAAAGCAATTGACGCTCTGGACGCTCGAGTTGAAGATGGAGGGATAAATTTTAGCATTGGTCAGCGCCAGGTCAGTGAGATTTATGTCATTTTAGATATTAGTTAACTGTTAAATGTTAACATTATTATTTGAATGAACTATCTTTCAATCTAATATTTTTATTCCACAGTATTTTTATCTAACGATTTTTCATGTACATATCTTCCTTTGCCTTTTAGTTGATTTGCTTAGCAAGGGCTATACTTCGCAAGAATAAAATCT
Organism: Willowsia buskii; assembly: GCA_034700685.1. Lineage (NCBI taxonomy): Eukaryota > Metazoa > Arthropoda > Collembola > Entomobryomorpha > Entomobryidae > Willowsia > Willowsia buskii. Next base: position 3,807 of record JAQIXW010002503.1, on the reverse strand, counting down.
TGGTTATGGACGAAGCAACAGCAAATATTGATACCAAGTAAGCAGACAGCTAAATTAACTATTTTTTTCATTATTGTAATCTTGTAAATACTTGGCAGGTGGAGCTTAAAATTGTTTGAAACAGTAACGAAAGTCATAGACAATGCAATACCTACGCTTATCATTTCTAATTGAGATCAATCTCCCTTTTTTCACAGGACTGATGCTTTTGTTCAAGCCACTATACGCGACAAGTTTCGTGACTGCTCAATTATAACTATTGCTCATAGGCTTCAAAGCGTAATGGACTGCGACAAGATTCTCGTAATTGAGAAAGGTTGCTTAATGGTATATAAATATGTTCAACTGGAACTCTTAATCACACTGATTTTATTTGCAAATTAAACGGAGAAAAACGTCAGTTAATTGCTTTCCTTCATTTTACACAGGAATATGACCATCCCTACTTACTTTTACAGCATGAAGATGGATTTTTGTCTCAGCTTGTGTCATTTGTTGGTGAAACTGCAAATTTGCACCTAAGAGAAGTGGCACGAAAACATTTTCATAGGAGATTTTCCATTTAAAATTCAGATAATTTGTGTCTCAGCGACTCAGTGAATAAAGGCATAAAAAATGATTCATTTCGTATGTTGCATCAATGTAATAATAATGCATGCCAATTTGCTCACATGTATGTATAACTCACCTACAATGCCACTCCTGTCAATTAGTGTGACTCGGCATTAAATGGAAATCGCAAACATACGACAAAGGTAAATTCTTGTCAACTTGTATGTGTATTTGTTAGCTTGTTAGCTTGTTAGCTTATTCGTGTGATAAAGTGAATAAAAAACACTTTAACACACGCTATTTTCGTATGCGCATTAGGTTTTTTGTACATAGCAACATTCAACATGCTTAAATGGTGTAGTATTTCATCGCATCATTTTTATCGGTTGCAGCAGGCTTTAGATTTATGAACAAATTAATGATCTTCTGCGTGGAATGTGCACTTTGACGAGTGGACTTTATTAAGTGCTTATAAAATTGAGCCCTCGTATTTTTTGTCTGTATAATGTATTTGAAGAACTTACCACATTTTCAAATTATGTGATATGTCCAGCATAAACATGTAAATTGTTCAAACATTCAACCGGTCTTATTTACTACATATCACAACAAATCAAATATACGAGCTCTTCATAGTTATATCTTTTATGCTGTATGACTAATCGTACTCTGTTGTAGTCACCACTGCTTAAAATATTTAACCTGACAATTGACATAAGAATCATTTATGCGGGGACTTCTAACGAGCTCTCAAACGTCAATCGGTACTAGAGATGACTATGCATAGTAGTATAGCATTTTCCATAAAACACTCGACTTGAAAGTACCCACAAGGAGCAGATAGAAAAATCCATTTCGTTTGGTTTAAAAGTGTTTGCACGAGGTATGTATTGCAAAGTGTTTAGAAGGAAGACGCTTTATAATATTGTTAAAAAACTGCGTTATGTATGTAAATATTATTATTATTATTTCTATAAAGAATTGTAATAATGTTCCCATCCTCATTATCCACTACAACGACCAATATAAACTATTCAAATCTATCGCCTATACTTGCTCTCTCTGAAGTAATGCTCTCACTCTCACCACCACTTACATATTTCCCAATGCTCCCTAAAAAACTGTCTTTATCGTAATACGCCCACCAAGCACCATATTATCGCAAACACCATAGACGCTCTCTCACAAACTTCAGTTCAATCCATTTTCTTTCCATTTCCATTTGATTCTATAAGGTAATAAATGTACACAAGTACATATATAATAAAACCCAATCATGTTTCTTCCTTTTATTATGCTTATTTAATATCCAGCAATCCAAATGGTTAGTAGCACCGTCCTAGTCGTAGTCGTAGTCGATTTCAGTTGTGGTGATAAATAATTCATAGAGAAACAAGCCATTTCATCGACATATACGTCTAGGTGTGTTCCTGTCAATTTTTGGATTCCGGTGGAGCATACATTCAATTACAATAGGATATTACAAATAAGGTGTTCAACCACCAAGAAAAAATATTCCGTTTTTCTACTTCCTTCTTTTATACACGCATACGTATGTACTTCATTAAAAAAGGTGTCCAAAAGTATAGTCTCTTTGTGATGACGGTATTCATTCATAATAATGTATTTATGATACATTTGCGCTTATGTCATTTAAACTTTTGCTTTTCATGTTGTATTTCTCCGCATCATTATCAACACGAAAAAAATCAATCAAACCGTTGGAAATTTTATTTGCTACGTTATAAAACAGGGTTCCGTAAAAAGTAAAGCGTGTAAGTGTTTATTTAGTTTAGGTGCTTAAAAGGGCAATTCTGTTTTTTTAAAGTTGTTACTATTACCGTTACCTAACGAAGCAATCAATTCAAATTATATGCATGCGTGTAATACATTTTGATGCTGTGTAAACGCAAGTTGTCGTATCTGTACTTCTCAATCGATGAATGATTCTGCTTTGTTTTCTTGGATTAAATATTCCTTTCCTGTTTGCGTTTTTCTTCTATCATGCAGCATGCAATCAAGGGGACGTTTTCCTCCCACAATGCTCGCATCATCAAGTATTTACGTGATGTCTCCTTAAATTAGACTTTAACCGTTTTTTACCGTTAGTGCGGCATGTAGTTCGGAGGAAAACAAGAGCCGCCTGCCAGTAACTGGACACTTACCATACTTAGCGACTCAAACTTGAAACATATTTTTGAATAACCAACCATTATTCTATCGTTTTCCCCTCAGTCGTACCGTGACTGCCGACGAAAGCTGATTGATTCATTTTTAAAGTGCTGTTTGATTCGTGTTAGTATTGCCGCTACATAGGGTTGAGAGTTGACAAGTTGTTATTAAGAAAGCGTTGAATATTTAGTGCTCCAAGAACATTGATACTCAACTCGGAAGAAATTTTACTCGCTTATTATGCACTAGTAATTGATATTAAACTTCAGCCATTCAGTACGGTTTTTGCCACAGCCATGAGTAGAAAGGAGCAACTCTTTTCAACGAAATTAAGCCATATGAAATTTTGAGTTGGGGCGATAAGAAAATGACGAGATTATCATGTTGACTCACGTTTCTCTAGTACTGAAATAATACCAAAAGACAGACTTTGTCTTACACAATACCATAAAGAAATTTCAGTATGAAGATCTGTGGAGTATCCAGGTGGAACAGAGCACTTAATAGATCAAGACTTCGTTTATTATTATGCGTATCAATTGTGTGTTCACTTTCTTACCATATCTTACCAAAGCTACTGAATAAAGTGCCACCATCTTATAATGGCTGGCATGATCCTGACTTTCATCATCAAACAGCAACAAAGAGGGGGACCAATGAGGAGGATTTATCAGGGAGATTTTTGAAAAAAGAAAATATAATTTTACATTGGACTGCTCTTTGGAGGCAACATTATCCTGCATTGATTCTCAACTCAGAAACCTGCTCTGATCTAGAAGCTGGAACATTTCAGCAGCCCGGTTCAAACGTTTTTAGCGTTCCATGTAGAATTAGCTATGATCGAAGATATTTAGACGTTAGTGATGCCCTTGTGTTTCATTCCTTTGATCTCATGTGGTAAGAATCTCTAGCATTTATTGCGGTTGTAAAGTTGTGTGTAATTAATTTTGACAATAAGCGTAATAATATGTACATTGCATTGATGCTCAACCCTAAAACAGGGAGGATTTGCCTAACCCACACAAACGGGACCCAAATCAATTGTGGGTATATTTGCAGCAGGAATCGCCAATTTATACTAAG
>JAQIXW010002502.1:0-15301 GCA_034700685.1 Willowsia buskii | reverse complement strand
TAGATATGCAGGTGCCACACAGAAAATGAAAATTAATTAGTTCAGGAATCCTCGCGCATTTTCAGCATAGCTGCAAATTGGCGCTGTTTGGATGTATGCTATTTAATTGAAGAACGTTTTTGGTATGTTGTACTTGCATTCTTCATGCATCACTTACAATATTAGAAACATACACAATATATATGTGTCAAAAATTTGCTAAACAACGAGTACTAAAACCCGTAGTTAATTAACGATTCGGGTGCTAACGTAATCGATAAATACCTGTCACTAAAACTCATCCGAAACACGTTAAAATATTGAGACTTCAAGTTACCTTGCGAAGCTTCTAGTAAACCTTTCTTTCATTGTATAAATATATTACATTTAATAGCTTTGTGGATGGTGAGTTCATAAAGCACTTACAGCCGTCCAGTTTTTGGCTCGATTTTGCACTCCCATCCTTGAGGCAACGGACCGAGTCCAAAGGCATCCATATTGTTGTTTTTTAAAAGGAAATTAGTGGCTCCGTGAATATTTTATGGATTTACTACGTCTGGAAAGGGTTTATTTTGAAGCACATATTGATCTTTTGTAGAACAAGAAGACTATTGGATGATGATATTATTTAGCTAGTAGTGTGTAAAAAATAATTTAACGTTGTCATTTAAAGCCATATTAGTGATGCTGGAAATACTTGGAATATAAAATTCAGCACTTTTGGCAGTTATAGAAAGACTGAATACGTGTTATACTGAGTGCAAAAATATATACTACTACACTTTCACTCACAACCGTTTAGCTAAATGAATTTTGCATTTTCACTTTAAACTTGTAAAATTGTTTTTTATCTCTAGAGAAAGCGTGACACATCCTGTACTACTTTTTACACTTGTAAAATTGAATTAATGCGTACCATATTAATATTGTGCACTCTTGAATTACTCCGAATTAAAAACTAAATCGAATTAATAAAGAGGGAAGATTTTTAAGTGGTAAAATGATGAGTTTAGGGTTTCTAGTTAAATTGAAGACTTGTTTTATCCGAGAAGACACACTGAGAAATTATTTATTTAAATCCGGTCGTAGCACAGCTGCCAAAGAATCACAGAAGAAAAACACGAATTTGCTAAATTAATTTGACTACACCGAAACTAACGGAGGAAGGAAGGGAAGTAACAAGGTAGACTTTGACTTTCACAATCCCTTTGAATAATACAACACATTATTATTACTCGTCTATATTATTTTATATCCTCATCATTAATAATCATGCCACTAAGAAATTGCTTGTTGAGAAGAGTAGGTAGGTACTAGGTCTATAATGATATCTACACAACAAACAATGAGCCTCATAACATGCGTGTCACTGATAATCGTACGCTATAAATGACGCTTGAAATTATGCCTCACACTGTACTATAGATTATCATAGTGTATATTGCGATCAGTATACACAGAGAAGAATGATGATGAAAGTTGACGGTAAGAAGACGGTTAGTACTAACCACTTTTATAATAGAAAGCGGAGGGAAAGCAGGCAGGCTGATAAAAACCTTAACCAATATCACACACATTCACTCACCTCACAAAGTAATTTTGTTTTCGTGGCTTGATATGCTATACGGTTCCATGCATGATAATAGCATATTAAAAATAAAAGTGTTCACCTTTCTCCATAATAACGAGCAGGTATATCCAAAAAAGCTACTACTCGCAATGCTAGCTTTCACAGGCGGAAGACTAACTATAACCAATGGAAAAGCAAAACTAAATAAAGCTTTTTTCGCTGGGAAGGTATAGCAAAGAGACAGGCTAGCTGGTGAAAGAGAATTGGTGTTGTGTGTTAGCTGTGTAAATACTACTGGGAATATTTTTCGCTAGTATAACATTACATAGACATAATGCATATTATAGACATCTATACAGATTTGTAGAGATCCATCCCCTCTTCATGATATTATGTTCTCAAAGCTAACTTGTGAAAGAAAGCTTGTCCCATTCCCGTCCATTACGTTTAGATACACAGTTAGTCAGCATGATCGTCCCTCTCCTTGGTCTATGTGACAGGGAGAGGAGATGGAATACCGTAAACAATAGAAGCAGCGTGTAGTATAGCAATAATCATAACAGAAAGTTCTACTTTACATTTGGCTGGCAACATGGATATAACATTCCTACTAAACCATGGCTAGTGTACAAGGAGAAAAGTAATAAAAAAAGAAACCCTTGTCGGTTGTAATCGGTCGTGGCTGATGTCGACAATAGAATAGATTTACAAAATGTGTACAAGGGCATAAGAGGGAATAGTGTGCTATAATGTTCTTCCATCTTTTATCATGGACAGAGAGTAAAAAAAAAGCAAACTGAATGCAAAAGAAAAAATGCTGTTCCTACTTGAGGATTTCTTTTTTAAAGCCTCTTCTTCCTCATCTTTTCCTTGAGCTTCTGTGATGGTGATTCATCCAGAAAAGGAAGAATACAAAGGGTAAGTTGAGTCCGAGTGAAGGGAAATGCGACCATGTATCAGCAACGTTGTAATCAAAGCCGTGTGTTGAGTCACTCCACGTCACGCTCACTCACTCGTGGTATGGCACACGGTACCCACAACCAATTCAGAGATACAAGCATGTTTATGGTGGGCAGAGAAAGAGAGCAGAGACCGAACGAGAGTCAAGTTCCTCTTCCAGAGAAAAAAGAATGGTAACGTGGAAAAAAGCAGGGAATAAGGGGAAAGGGAATTTTCTATTCATGCACCGTTCACTCTCTTTCCTCGTACACAAGTTTGGCCTACCTTCATGCATCATCCAATATGCAATGTGTGCAAGTGTTTTTTATGAATCATGCAACAAATCCCCATTTTCTCTGTGCACACACACACACGTTACATTGTATCTGTAATGCAATATAAGGTTGTGTGCATGAGATAAGCATGCTTGCTTTTGTGTGCATCGTCGTTTGCTTTTTAAGGGAAGCGTTGCCATACAGCAGCCCAGATTCACATATTCATATATCATAGCTTTTTCTCCTTTGAGCTTTCTTTTGAAACTCTTAATGTGACAGGATAGGGATATATAGATCAAACTTGTGAGCAGTTAGAGAAGGAATAAAGAGGAGAATAAGAGACTCTCATATGCTACAGACCATTGTTACAGACCGTTACATACTTATATGGCACGATAACAAAAAAATATATGCCTCACTTTTTTCGACCTTTTCATAGATATTTTAACTATTTTATGCCATTTTTCTCATTGTTCAGTCTGTATGTGTTGCTGGTGATGCTGCGTTAGTAATATTACTTTTGTATTATTATTATTTTATTGTGTTGTGCTGAATTCAAACAGCTATGTAGATTGTAGATTGAATGCAAAACTCAACTTTTCCCTTTCTAAATGTGAGTTTGCTCCAGTTGTTATTATGTCTGTGTGGGATTTTGTTTCTGCTTTCCCATGCTCTCTCTCTCTCTTTCTCTTGTTCTCGCATTTTTCTCTGGAAAAGTTGATCATTGTGGTTCTCTCTCTAGTTTAACTGGTGATACCGGGATTGTCTCTGTTTTTCTTTCTCTATGCTTTGGTGATAATACATAATGTGACATAATCCCAGACGTGCTTCGTCTCACTCCTGTTCACAATAGTATAAAGCCAGTGTGTGGTAAGATATACAGCATAGAGAGTTTGTGACATTTTATTATTTCCTACTACGTAGGCCTTAACGTAAAAAAATAATGTATATATAATGGTAGGCTGTAGTGGGATTTTTTTTGTAAAGAACGATGACCGTATTTACAATTTTACATTGCTGAGGAAAAGATTTTCTTTCTTTTGGAAAATGTAACGGGTGAAAATTTTTAGTTTGAAAGACCAAGCAAAATTTGGAGTTGTAAATACCTCCGGCGTATATAGCTTGCTTCTCTGGTCTGGTCACTAGAAAGACGTTTTCTTATGTTTGGCCAGAACAGGAAAACATTTAGCAGAAGAACAACGTCGTCAGTTTTGCGGTAGTAGTACATCCGACAAGGCACTCTCGTTTTTATAAAACATTTATTTTTTCAATTAAAAACTTTTCCCCTGCATATTCCACATTATTATCTTTATACTCTTTGTGTGTGTGCGTACTCAACAGTATAATATCAAAGAAAATGATTTTCTCTGTGAGAACGACTTTTCTGAATCTCTCTTAATGTTTCCTGTTTTAACTTTAAAGCAGAGCTGGAAAGAGGAGAAAATCCTCATTTTTGGAATTCAATGGGTTCATTTTTTACACGAAAGTGTGCATTTAAGTTGTCGAATAGCCTTTTAGAGGAGTGAAGGAATTGTTATTGCGAAGAGAGGAAGGTCACAGAGAGCGAGTGAAGGAGAGTTAGGGAACAAGCACAAGTGAAACCTGCTCTCTCCGTCGTTCTTTCACTTTCTCTCACTTATCCTTCCCCACTCTACACATTCTCCTTTGATCGGAAGCAACAACGTGAAAGGGCACCTGGTCGGAATTCCTTTCGCAGTGAATCGTCCACGCTCGGTGTGAACTTGCACAAAACATGTCAGATATCCTGCTCATTCCTCTTTATACACTTTGATATTATGGTCGTAGCAAAATATAGATGTGCTGTTTGTGAAGCAATAATATCCTGTGAGTGTGTGAAAGACATTTCTTGGTCCAAACGTGTTTGTATTAAAAGCAAACTGTCTTTGTGGGGAAAGGAACTGCATGTTTCTTGAGAATCCAAATAGCGGTTTTAGCTAACGTGGACTGTATTCAAGCAGCATTTCCTTCTTCGGTTTAGACAAAACTGGTTGCCTTCCAACATATCACAGTGTTATAACTGTGCACACAAAGGAACATGCATCAGACTCATACATGATTTTAGTGGAGTTCAGAATAGTGGAAGAATTAGATATTTCAGCAGGCTATATGTATAGTAGTGCCCCTACAACTTGACTCTCATTCTTTTTTCCTTGCCATTACTTGGTAGTATAGGAAAGGAGATGGTGGCGAGAGAACAATTTTTTGTATTTGTTTGTTCGCCAAGTTGCTTTTCTCTCCTCACTGACAATTTGACAATCTATCTGTGCGTACGTATACACGACGAGCAAAGAAAACAGAGCTCTTTGCATTAGAAAGAGAAAGAGAGAAAGCAGAAGAAATGGTGCTGGTAGTAATATAAAGTCGGTACTTGAGCCACCTGCAGCAGCAGTCGAAAGAGTGTCGTGATCCTGATTGCGAGCAGTTTTACTCTTTTTGACATTCTCATTCGTTCTCATAATATTATTCTCATACGTCCTCCCTTCGATTTCTTCGCTCTTTGTGTCAGTGAGTTGTAGTAGTACTTTTGCATTTTTTTTCTCCTGAACTTGAAAAATAGCTTGTGTTGGTGACTGGATGTTTGCAAAGTTATCAAAACATGTGTAAAGAGGATTGATAAACATCATCATGAGCTGATGATGGGGTGCTCTGATAATAACAGGAGAAAATTGGAAAGCATGTTGAGTGCTAGAGTCAGTGAAAGTTCTTGGAGTGGAAAGGATTTGTTCTATTTTTACACAAATAATTAAAAGTTGAACAGAATTGCAGTTTTTATGAATGTAGCATTCTTTTGCTTTATTATTTCACGGTGTGTCAACAAAGCACGTCATCGTATTCTGGTTTCCAGTTGAAATCCCCCAAAGGAGAAAAGTAAACAAGGAGAAAAGGTAAGCCTGCCTTGTTTCATGTTTTAAAAGTAGAAGAATATGTAACCGGCACAAAACAAACCACGAAAACGTCGGCTTGTATTGTTTTCCTATTGATTATTAGTAGTCGTTCATGCAAATAATCGCCCGGGGAAAATAAATAAACCAAGTGAAACAAGTTTACCTTCAGGTTATTAATTAAAAATAGTATATTCGGTAACTATTTCGTCCTATATATATATATATATATATATATATATATTGTGAAATTAGGTCTCTTGTTGTTTGCTTTGTGTTTTTTATTATTATCATCATTTTGGGAAGTAAATTTGTTGTATTGTTTTGAAAGGGTGTAGTTTTAGTCTGCTGAATTATTATTATGTTAGCAATGAGAGAGAATAAAATATCTTTAGCCAGTGGCCAGCCATAGCAGACAGTTTTGCTTTCCATAGAGCTAGTGTCATTTGCAGTTGTTGTTAATTGGCTTTCCGATTATGTTTTCGGGTTTTGAAGCAGTCAGTCTATCAGCTTTTGTATGCATGTTAGCGTTAATGTGCATGGTAAGTACTACACAAAAGCATGTCCACTATAATCATCATCAGCAGCAGCACAATGAGTGTTTTTGGTTTGGCATGGCATAAATGTTTATGTTCAAGCATGAAACCCAACAACACACAGCGAGAGCACTTATGCAGATAGCATTTTCAATTATTCAAATACTTTCAGCTGTGGTGCTCATACTTGGTGATGTGAAAATTATTCTTGGGGGATAATTACATGCATAACACCACACTTTTAGAAAATGGTTATTGGTTTGATATGAATTTTTACAATTGCCCCTATGCGCTTCAGTTCTCGTGTGTATGGATTTTTTCCACGAAAGTGTTTATAAATAGGTCTATTACGTACTTCTTCCTCGTGCATGATTTCATTTCAAGACGCAAACATAGTTTTACCCTATGGGTTATTCCTATAAAACTAAATTAATTTTTCTCCACCGTCTTCTCTTAAATAGGCACTGCACAAGAACAAATGGTCTCCTAATGGGCACGATACTTGAAACTTGGTAAAATTTTCTCTCTCTCTCGCTCACTGCAAGAGGTGAGCAAGACTTGTTATGGGTGCATATATACATTTTCAAAATATATCAAACCTCCTTTTGACATTTACAATGTGTAAAAGGCAGAGTGAAAGTGTTTTGTTAAGCTGACTCTTTCCCATTTTTTCTCTGAGATAATAATAGTAGTAATAGAAATAACAATAAGAGAAAGTCATTCGCTTAATAATATGAACACGATAGAAAAACAGCTATATCATTAGTAATCATCTCTTCTAGCGCTTCATATTTCATAGTCAAAGGAACAAAAAAAAAGTATTTGACAAGATAACAACAAGAATTTGCGTACATTTATACATGGTTCAACAGACAGGATCAGATGAGGAGCTTCCAATAATACAGAAAGGAAATACCTATGAGCATTTACAAATGTATAATCAAGCTGTTCTAGTTTCTCTTGTTATTATTATTATTATCCTTTACTTTTCTACATATATTTAAATGGCATTTCATCTGGAAAAAATGTACTGGTTTGGTTAGTACTTGTGAGCTGGGCTGGTACACCTTTTCCAACGTTGTAGCAATAACCATAATATTACGAGAACTCTTCAGTATTGCTTGTTTGAGTTTGAGTATGCACGCATTCTTTACACATGCATATGAGGAAACATGATGATTGGATATGCATATATGGCACACATTCTATAAAAAAAAACTTTTGTCTGCAATAATGATATATACTTTGTAGCACGCTCCGCGAAAATGTAAAATGAACAAAAACTCTATAATTTTATCCGATTTCCAGCCTTTCAGTTCCCTTGTACTTTAGTTGATACAACTCCAAGACATTTCAAAAATGGAGTTGACATATGAATTTAAAAGTTTTTCCTTTGTTCATACACTACGCTCGAGAACTAGCGCTGCCAAAAAAGCAGGTCTTGTAATCATAAAATTCCCATAAGTATGTATGGGTGGATTTTTCTGTGATGTTCATGATGGAAACTTGCAGGAAAATACGTGCGTCACCATAAGTATCATCCTTACCGATGGTAAACGTAGTATCGTTTGAGGACTAAAAAAACTGGAGAGAGGAAAAAAAGAGCTTTCATGCATGATTGGGATGGACTGTCTGAAGCTTTTCGGATTAAATCTAGAACACACACCAACACAGACAAAAAAAATTATGCCTATGTTATCATTATTGTTATCAATTTGGAGCTGCTCACTGCATAGCTGCAGGTCAGCCATTTATTTGTAAACCTTTTACTCACACAATAGTTATTTTCATGCCTCTCCTGTAAATATTTTTTTCGTGCATCTGGACAATTTTAACAGTTTCAATAAGAACCCTCCACTCCTCCGTTCCTCGTTTTTCATTGTTATTTAACGGTATAGCGCAAACACGCATTTCTTTCATGTTGTATTATTTTTTGTCGCAGTTTTCTCCATTTTTACTTATCAATGACGATATCATCTGCAGTAGTGGGTACTATCCATCGGCCCTCTCACTCTTATTATTTCTCGTGGTACTTACATGATGATAATGTTGATGATACCATCACTTTTTTCTCCTTTTTTTCTGTGCACACGATGTTTTCCCGAATTTTCGTTTTTTGGGACTTATCCTGATATCGAATATATACTTTTTCTGCTGCACTTGTGTCTCTATTCTAAAGTGAAACAAATATTTGTATGTGAATTTCGGTACTACTGATATCATCATTGCCACGTTCAGCCGTACCAGTAGCAGTTGGTAGAAGGGGAAACAGATATTGTGTTTTTGTGCACCGGTGAAAAAAAATAGTAGCAACAGTAACAGTAGGGAATCATGGCATCATGTTATGTTATGGGAAACATCACCAGCAGGACTTTTACTGAGAAAAAGAGAAATAAACAAGAGCTGCAGAGATAGGACTTATTGTAGTTTTGCAGCGCTAGTAGTGAGTAGAGTTTTCTGAGCTGTATCATCATATCACCACTGCAAACAATGTCCATACGATGCGATGCCATAATTTAAGGTAGGCATGGGCTCATGTATGTACACACTCATATACACAAGCAAACAACCTTCGTTATTGTTCTCATCGTTGGGTTTGAAGAAGGTACATATTATACGCTTTTACATTAAAAAGTGCTTGCTGTTTTTTGGTATGTTTACTGGGAAAACTATTCCTATAAGTTACGTTATATCTGTTATTTGGCTCTATTAGTTATTGTAGACATTCGGTGTCGGCATCAGCAGCAACTAGGCATTTCACTTTCTCTTGTATTTTTTATAAGAGCGTGTATAATGTGTGTGTATATAATAATAACATTATTTGTTTCATCGCATCGGTTCACTCACCCAAAAAGAGGAAACGTACAAAGAGCAGAAGAAAACAGAGCATTTTTGTTAGTTTTACCGCTGCTGTTACAGTATGAATTGTGGCTGACTGGCTGGCTGTTGTTCCCAACATAATGTATAGTTTATCTCTTTTGGCGTTCACGTTCGAAATAGATGGGAGTCTTGTGAGGAAGGGCGAAGGATTCGAAGAAGAAAAGGGCTTACAAAGGTATTATTGCTATTATTATGAGTGTTTTTGTACCTACAAACCAACAGAAAAGGGAACACCTAGGCTCAAAGGCACGAGGGAAAGTATGTACATATATATTGTTATTTTATGTGCTTAAGGTAGGTGCACACACACATTATCATCATCATCATCGTGTTTGTAAATGTTGCGCTTGTATTACAATGGTAGATATCTGAAGATGTAAGCACATATATTATACCGCTGAACAATCGTGCCGCTGTTGTTGATACCGTTACCTCGACTTTCCTTGAAAGCTTGCAATGAAAACAAGTTGTACATATTTGTAGTGTAGTCTACTCGGCTTGATTCAGCGTGCGGTGTGCATTGCTACACGATTGTGGAAAAACAGGAGTAGAAGGAGAAAGTGGAAATAAAAGAGAAAAGTTCAAGGCGAAAGGGTTCCTCTCTCTCTCTCGTGTTCCACTCACTCTCTCTCTAGTGTCATTCATTACTCTTTAAAACGTATGAGAGCAAGAGGAATAGGGCATTAACAGACCAGACCAGCGAAACAAGAAGTAATTTTTTCCACTCACTTTTCCTAGTTTTTTTTTACATGTAACTGGCACTTATGCACAACAGTATACATTCTGATACAGTAAAAAGATTTGGATCTGTCTAGTCATCCATACGAATGTGGACATATATGTATATGGGAGTAAGTTCATTTTCCTATGTAAGCTGTGAGGAGATAGCTTTAGCTCATCCTTTCTGCAGCTTTTTATTTGAAGCCTTTTTTGTGGAGTGGTTCGCTCTTTGCGTCCTCCGTTGTTGCTATAATTTTTTTCTGGTTATTATTCACTTTCCCCGTGTGTGGCTTTCTCCCGTGTATAACCCATTCTTCAATGGTGGCTCTGTCATAACAGTAGAATGCATGCATGGGTAGCCATCAGTATTTTGCTATGCGTGTAGTAATATGCTGCTTTTTATAAGATGAATGTGTACATTATTTCACTTGCATCATCATCATAAACATCAGGAGCAGCAACTATTTCACTTTCATTGTATTCAGCCTGCGAATTTATGCGCACACTATAAAGGGCTCTTTGATGAGTATATTCAAAAAAATTAACATGCTTGGCTCTTTCATTTGTTGAAATTCGCAATAAAATTTTACTACAAAATGGAGAGTATATGGCTACAGTAAATGTGAAATGGTCCATGAAATATTATATACATCATGGGAATGGTATGTTGCCGAAATCCTTTTACCTTTAAAAAAGGTTGTAGTTTTTGCTTCACATAAAACGATCCGTTAGTGGTATAAATGGAATGAATACAACTTCATTAAAAAAGGCGACACAAAGATAAGACCATACACGTAAGCCAATTGGATATTTACTCGTTCACTAAAAACACAGGCAGGAGAATGCTCCTTTCTTCTTCATTTGGCTTCGTCTTTTTTTTTCTCCTTTCACTCACCGTTGGGTCGTTATCATAAACTTTTGGGAAGGAAACAGGTTCCCCCTTGTTTCGAGATTGGTTTTGAATGTTCTTGAATTTGCTTTGAAGATGTACGGGACGCAACCACACGACATACAAAAACTTATTAATTCTAGTCACTAGCTGGATAGAGGGAAAGCAATATCTTAGCAAAGTGTTCGCATTTGTTGGCTTCAATTTGAGATGAAGAGGGGAAAGTTAATTCATTCAAAATGTATGGAGGTGCTTTATATGTGTAAAGTTTCATTTTTCAAAGATTGAGAATTGCATCGGATAGAAAGAGACAGACGAGACGGGAGACCTTGGATGATAAATAAATATACCTATCTTTGTGGTGAAGAGTGGAATTCCTGCGTGCTTAAGAAAGCCATAAACGTAGCTAGACGGCTTCATTGTGCTTGCACCGTTGTTGTGTACGAGTAAAATGTCAATTTACGACGTAGTTCTGGTGACTCTTCTACTCTGGCTTAGCGTAAACTCACAAAATGCCGTTTTATATTTCATGAACTGTATAGGAACAGCAGAGCCCGTGTATAAAATAGTAGATCAGTCAATGGACCATGGCTTAGCCCGCAAAATTCCTCAGAGAAAGCATTCCAATTTAAGAGACCGTGGGAGCCAAAATGCTTCCATCATCGTAGTCGTTATTGATGAAATGTGTATGAGAGGCGACTATTTTGCTTCATGTAGGTAGACTGAGGTGGATAGTCACTGTGAGATAGTATACACGTCAGAGACGACGAAGGAGAATAAAAGGTTGAAGAAGAGAAAACGAGGTATATGACTGAAGAGCAAATTTAGAACCATTCTTCTTGTGCACAATAAGGATTTTCGTTTGTGTTCACACCATTCTACAGTAAAGCTGTGTGTCATATTTTCTCTCTACATGTGTGCATCTTTGTGTATATACGAGTGAGTAGGAGTTTAGACGATTTTTCTTGGGTTTGAACTTTGTACAACTAACCATAGAGCCTTGGAGCAGAGTTTGGCTTTATATTGCTAATAGAAGGAGAGAGGACGGTTTTTCTCGCTGCTGTTTTGCTTCTAGTCATTCATTCGGTTTCCGGTGAAATAGGAAGAGTTAGGTAATCTTTGGGATTTATGTACATCCACTGCTGAACTAGTTACTTTTACTTGACTCTAGTTGCAAGGTGCTGTTGTCCGCTCACATGAGACCACTCGCTTACGGAACACACATTACTACAATGTTCTTTTATATATTGCTGATAGTACTATGGACAACGGAAGAGGAAAATAAATGTGATGGGGGAAGTTGTGGTAGTGGTATGTGTGTATGCTCTGTTTCTCTTCCTCTCCTTTGCTCCTTCTTAGCCAGCACCTCACCTTTCTGAAATGGTTCCGTTTTAGGACTAGTAGGCTACCGGGAATTAGAAGAAAGTGCTGCTTACACTTTTTCTACTCAGTGCAACTACTATTTCGAGGAAAGAGAGAAAGTGGCAGGGAGAAAAGTCAAACTAGTCTATCATCGGGTAAAATGGTAAAAGCCAGAAGTGGTATATGTCTAGAGCTCACCAGTAGACATTACAACAGCGACAGTAGTGGTAGGAGTTTTATAACAACAGAGAAAAGTATGTATCATCATCATCCACCAGTAGTATTGGTACTAAAGGCGATGGAATGGTACTCATCTGATTGCATAACTCGCGTTGACTATATTCTCCGCGTTTGGAGAAAACATGATGCTCTATTTATGAGAGGAAAACTCCGGTAAACAGGAATGAGGAAACTTATTACAGCAACTGGAGACCAACACCACCACCTCCGCGACCGCATGAACGACAGAGACATGTTTTGTGTCAGGACTCGAGCTCACATAAGGAACTCACAGTTGATGCAGAATGCAAGCAGACCACACGATAATGTAAACTTCAAATTCGTATGTAGTACAGAGGAAAGAATTCCAGCTTAGCTCTGAGAGGAACTATATAGCTTAAATAGATGTATTGGTTAAGGCGAGGGAAAGGGAGAAAGAAAGGTGCCTTAAAGCGAAGTTAGGGCTTATTACATTTGGTTCACAGCAGAAGTAAACATTCATTATTCTTATTATGGATGTAGATACGAGTGCATACATTTTATATAGGCTCACCTATGTACTCAGGCAAGTGAAACAGAAAATAAGGAAAGCGTATTCACTATCGAGAATCTTCCAAAAGAGGCGAACTCTTCTACTACTGGTTTCCTCTCTTTACGGGCATAGGTACTCCGTTCTGGCTCACAATTTAATGCAGACAGTTGACTACACATTTCATCATGTACATGTTTTTGGCGATTTTACCTCGTCTTCCTCCTTTTTGTCATATAGCAGGCATATGTAGTTCATACCAGAACCCGAATAAAAGAGCCACACAGGGAAGTTTAAGGAGAAAGCGAGGAGAGAAAAAGAGGTTTGGACTTGATATTTTAGTATATTCTATGACGATACGTGTTTCTATTTCTCTCTCTCCCTATTTTCACTTTCAAAATGGAATCAACTGCTTGCTGGGTATATGGCCTTGCTGGTTGTTCTCGATTCGGTGTTGTACTCTACCTCTCCTCTTTGCTGACTTGCTTGATTCTTTCCACATCACGTGTATTGTGGTGTTTTTTGTTTGGCTTGGTTCGCTCCTTTCTTTCAAAATCGCTCCTTTCTTCCTATTCTCCCTTTTCTCGTCTCGTCTTCTGATGTGATGCTGCTGTCGCATGTCTTATTGTTATCGCAGGCGGACAGGTTAGCAGCCTGTCTCAAAAGTCAACTTTTGTGTAAGTATATGTATATATGTATGTGCATTGTATGGTCGTCTACCTACAATTCACTCTTCAGTACCGTTTCTTATTACTCTTCTTCGCAAGAAAACAAGCAAGTTTGAAATGGAGTTGGTGAAATGTGGTGAAACTAGGAGCTCTTTACTACTTGCTTTACTTTATTTTTGTTTGGTATTATGGTACTACGTGTGCATCTACGATCTACACACATTTTCTTGGTGGTATGCTCACTTATTTATGCATTACCTATGAGTGTGCGTATACATGTGACCATTATAATTTTTTTGTTCCATTCACTTGGTTATTCTCGACTGGAAAGTTAGTTTGAAAAGTATTTGGCAAGAAAGAGAAAGTAATTATTTATTGAAGTTTCAAGTTGCTGTAATATTCCAAAAGCGCGACAGGGAACTTTTGATTTCTTATTTTCACTCAAACTCTTGCCTTGTTTCCAAAATAGAATTATTGCGCAAACAAGTTTGATTTTTGATTTTTTTCCCCTCTTCAGCACAATAATGGCACTGAATATTACATGTGCCGTAAGGCATGGATACACACACAACAAGTTTGTAGTTTTTTGTTCACTGACTATATATTCTCAGCACTTTTGTAATCTAGTATTGATTACCATTGCAAAACTTTGTCCTGTCCTATCTATTCTTTAATTTTCTTCAAGTTTTGCAACGAAAAGAAAGGGAAAAGAAGCCTAATACAATATGTCACCCGCCAACTTCCAATTATTATTGCTGAAATAACTGTAGTGGGGCGAATGATGATTATTTTGGTGACAGTGCAATAGTGTAGCAAAAGAAGGGATATGTGATGGCATTTGTCAGATGAAGCATCCACCACCATCAGAAACCTATACACTCCAGCACTTTATCAGCAGAGAGACCATTATTATGAATCTTGAGGAAAGTGAGTCCTACTACCAGAGGATACAGTGGCAGCACACGGAGACGAACGACAAGCCCAGACAGATAGGCATTTCTTTTTTTACGTTTTAACGATGAAGGCTTTTCCTGTTTGAGTAAGATGAACTAATCTCACACGATATCAAGGGAAATGTCATGTTGTTCACTCTTGTTATGAATTTAGCCCTCTCGTATAACATTACGATATAAATATAAAGAGATGCTTTGTAGTCTACCCAAATTCTTTACATGTCTGATCTCTTCTTGATGTTCCAGTGAAAGCTTCTCTCATACAGTCTTCTCCACTCTTTCGACTTTATATTTTTTTGTTATTTGCAAGGAAGAGAGTATATGTGTGTCCGTGTTGTGTATCGCATGAATAATATGATACGAAACACATCAACATATATAATGTTGCTCCTATTTATAGGAAGCGTAGATCCCAGCTATATGGCCATTAGGTGGGTTTATATTTATGTAACTAGCTGTCAGTAAAGATATGTGTCATCATGCAGTAATAAATATAAGATAGAGAAAGTTGTCAGGACAGGAAAGGAGATTCGCAGCCAGTTACCTGCTCGCTCAATGTTCTCTCCTCAGTAGTCAGACTGACAAGAGTAGAAATATAGCTGGAAGCGAAAACGGTGGCAGGCTGGTGGATGGAGCTGAAGCTTGACGACGGCCTAGTCCTCTCTGCTGATTATTAAGGTGCATTACCTCTATCTCCTTTCCTTTACTCATCCATATATATACTCAACTTTTCCCTATACACACAGCAGCACACTATTCCACACTACAACAAGTACAAACGGCAACAGGAGCGCGTGATGATGATGATAGTTATGATATTATGAGCTTTTTACTCTTAAAGCATACAAATATGAAGAGGAAAGATACTTTGTAGTGCGA
>JAQIXW010002501.1:0-15313 GCA_034700685.1 Willowsia buskii | reverse complement strand
AAATTCTTAAATATGGAACGACTTAAGACTAAATGAAACTCCATCCAGTGTATACTTTCATTATATTACCTAAACTTATCTTATTCTTCTTTCTATCGATCTCTTGGTTAAGCGTAAGTTGATAAAGTTTATGTACTAAAACAGATATGAGCGAATACTTTATTTGCAGAATAGAAATCCTCCATAGCTTACAGCATTTTTCGGCAATATTCTTTTACTTATACTTTCCATGTTTTAGTGCAATTGTTCAGAAATTTCGTTAGAATTGAAAAAGATGTACTTCAAGTGATTCTAAGAATTTATTGGGTACAATTCATTCTATGTGTTGGCTATTGCAGTGCTTTGGTGGACAATGATACTCGGTATTTAGAAGAACCTAATATGATAGTGGTCGTTAGGACCGTGGGGCTCTCATACTTTTCTTTGCACCGGCAACATTGAAGCTTTTCATAACAATAATAATCGCATGGGTAATGGCTAATCTGCTGATTGTTAGCAAAGAGGCATGCTTGTTAGTGATAAAGTCGTTTGCTCTCACAAGCACTAACTGTAAGTGATACGTGGGGATGCAACTCTGATAATGGAACAACAACAATAACATAAATAATATAGTTTATTTCACTTTATATAGCTTATATAATAGTAGTCAATCCTGTTTCAAATTTCAATTCTATAAATGGGGGCAAGATAAAATAAGCTTATCCTCGTCGTCCCAACCACTTCGTTGGAAAGCTTTTTGTTCAAACATTAAAGACTTGTTCAATTGCATATAGGCACTGATGTTGAAATTGGAGCGCTCACTACTGTGGTAAAAGTTAAGTAGACATAAAACCAAAGTAAAGCGAATAGCGTCTTTTTATCCATTACCTACATTATAACCACCACTGTCATCTCTTAGCCTTTTTACATCAGATTTTGTATACACTTTTGATTCTATTTTCATTAGCAAAGAGGTCTCCCAAGTGTAAGTAAAGCCGTAAAATGTTGCTTATTAATTAACGCTGGCAGCTTCCAAGAATTACTGAGGTCATTCGTATGTCTGTCACTACCAGAAATACCTTCTGATATTTTAATCAAATCGGGTTTAAAATTCAGGAATGCGGGAGACCTAACATTTTTCACTCTATTCTTACTAAAATGCTTTATTTTTGTGCTACGAATTGATAGAAATTCAGATTATGAATACCGTTCAGGGATGAATTTCTGATAATTTTAAAAAGTTTTACTTACAAACTTGCCACAATTAAAATAATTTTGTGTTTTCTTAGTCACTTCTGTTTGGTTGAAGCAAGCAGCAGATTTTGAAATCCTTCGGTTTAGTTCTACCTCTACCGTTACTTTTCTACTTTCACTTGTTAGCAACTCATTTTCAAAATTGTGGTACCTTGTTGCTGTGTCTTTGTGTCTCCTTCCAGGCCAGATTTTATTACTGTTTAGCGAAGAAGTCTCGGCGTCCCATTGCATATATCCGTTCCAGTTTTTGCTTGTTTTGCTAGCTCTCTCATAATTCCTTATTTGCTTTAGGGTTTCCTCTTTCTCCGTTTATTGTTAGCTTTCTTGTTTTATTTGTCGTTTTTTGAGAGAAGGACTTCAAATGCATTTTGCTGAGCAAACTATGTTATTAGTTTGTCTTCGGATTATTTCCCATGCACCAATTTGTTTTTGTAGACATTTGGCTCTGCAGAAAAAAAGTGTACTGCTAAAATGTAGCACATCCCTTGCCTATTCACTTGTTTGACTAGGTGTGTGATCCGCCTCTACAAACGTAAAGTCTAAATAAAATACAAAATCTTCCTGTGAGAGATTTGTAGTCCAGTCCGGACACATCAAACGCGTGTTATATCCTTTGACATACAATTTTTATTTTTTCATCTATATGTACTTACTTTTGTTTCAAATGTGCGCTATACATTACAACCCAGCCGGCATATTTAACCTCACTTCAACTCTATTGTCTCACGATAAAGAATGGACTGGGCAGGTTGTTCAGTCTTCTTTTAACATGCACGTAAGCCATACATACATACTTTTTCCGGATAAATTTAATGCAAAGGAAAGTTTCTTTTATTATACTTACGAATTCAACTACTACAAACTCAATGACTTCTCTCAACTTCTGTTTGCAGAATAATTTTTATTCTATTCCTTCCAGTTCAACTTTATTTTCTTCAATTCCTGTTTTTGTCTACATAAGAGTTTAGTTATTGCGGCCCTATACTGCAGGTTTTCTTTGATGGACATAATAGCACAGGCTTGCATAAGCTTACATAATATGGTGCTTCAAAAGGTCAGTCTCTATTTTACGGATTCAAATTCACAAAGATTATAGATTTAACTGCGAAAGGGGATTTGTTTTCAAATGGAAATTAGTTGAATCCACTCGCTTGTGGTTGTGAATGTTGTGATACCATTCATAGCATCAAACTCTGCTCTCCTCTTTCTAGTTTTTGGTTAACAAGTGATATATATGTGTGGGAGGTTGTTGCATAAGCCACAAAAACCTAAATACAAAAATGAGCCACCTGGTTAAAAATAGTGAGGTCAGAATGCAGCAACAAGCGCAGCAATTGAAATGAATAATATTCTGCTAATACTTAAGAACTTATAAAATATCTATCTTTCATGAATGTTTTATAAATATACATAAATTTTACAAACAACCAACCACAAATTCCACCACCACTACTTCTAACCTAAGTAGCTGTAATTAGTATATGTGGCTTATAGAATTGAAGTTTAGTGAGGGCATACATAAAAAGCGCATCTATTGCTGCTATTGTCAATGTTGCCTTCCTCTTTTATACTTGACAACACAAAATCTTCTCAGAATGAACGCTTTTCTTTTTTGAACTACGCTTAAGTTCTTGTTGGTGGACGGATTTTTCTCCAATAACTTCATGTGCTGTCAACAACACAATCAAGTACCTACCTATATTACATTTTGTTTAGCAGCGTTTATGGAATTTCCTGCCGGATGAAACATTGTATCATATTGCTCGGTGTACATATATATACCATGCTCCAGTGTTTGAAAGCTTTTGCGAATGAGAGGTTGAATGGAAGAGGACAGGCGGAAATGAAAGTCATGGCAGGAGACCTGTACTTATACTAAGAAAACGATAAAAAAGTATGAACAAAAAATTGTTGGGCTGCATGATACTCAGGATACTTTATATAACTATTACGGAACCCTTAACGATTTCATCCTCTCTTCTGAATCTTACAGTTTTCTGGCTTGCTGAAGTAGGATTATAAACGCTCGACGTTTTCATTGCTTTTGAACAGAAGAAAACCTTTCATGAATCAATATATTTTGTCTCATTTCAAGCCGGCTCAATGAAGACTCATCACGTCCACTTTCATCTTTCATGATTGTCATTTCTCATTAGTTCTGTTGTTGTATAACAAGCTTTTCAAATAACCTCTGGTAAATCTTGCCACGTATGAGGCACAGTTACAGATTATATTTAACATTAGTAATATAGGTGAAATGATCTCTTTTAATTGCATATCAACTCATATTAATAATTGAGATATGATAAACGAAGTTTTACCATTAAACAAGGTAAATGAACAGATACACTTTGGATACTGTATCAAGAGACTTTATGTGCTATGTTTTGCGTCTAAACTACGTAATGTTACAAGAGTATGAAAATAAATAATGTGGCTTTCTCTAGGCATATAATATTATAGGTACCTAGTTATAAAAATTAAATAAAAAAGTATTTAATCTCCTTCAGTCATTTGGTTGGTGGCTTAAAAAAGTATATAAACTTACATCGTGTGGAAGTACATATAGAGCATAAAATATCTAATATTAGAGCTTTCGAAACTTTCAGGCTTTCACGAAAATTATAATTCATTAAAGCATGTACTACTTTCACTTTTTGGCTGTAGTTTGTCATTCAAAGTTTAATTGGTCAAATCATAAAAGGAATAGTCTGATACATATAACTTATGATGTGTATATGGAAGACATAAATATTTTTACATGGTGCCCATGAAATTGCCACATACATCACATAAAACCGGGAAAAGTTTTAATGATACTAAAAATGGACAAGTAAAATCGTCTTCGTGCTAACGGAAAGACAGTAAAAATATCATGACGGTAATCAACTCAGAGCTTCACGACGAGTTTTGCTGATCTTGCTTGTAATTGTAAATGGTGAGCGTAATGGCACAGACTGGTGGACACTACCGTTTTCGATTTCCGTATTAGGCCCACCACTTCTCTGATCGTTATCTCCTAACTCTTCCTCATCATTAGCCTCATCTCCAACAAACTCTTCCCAGAGTTTTCTATTGATCTTATAGTCCGCTTCCGCCTCGGCACACTGGTAGTTGTACCAATGATCACAAACAAACGTCAATTGGTTGAACACAGTCCCAATGCCACAGAGAAGGGTGTACTTTCTCCCGTCTGTCATACACATGTGGTACACCTATGCATAGTTGCAAAAATTCCGATACATTCATTAATATTTTTAATTTACTTAAAATTTTATGTAGCTTTTGTTTATAAGAAGTTTTATGGCTTTTTTGGCTCTGTGTTAACCTCACCTGACATTTTGATACAGAAGAAGCATCAGCGTAATAACCAGGAACACGATTTTTACATGAAAAAGTCAACCCAGCTGGGATCCCAGTATGCATTGGTATGGAACTCTCAGTCTCGTCTTCAAATACACCACGACTTTCATTATATTCTCTCGTCAAAGAGGATGAAACAAATCTATCTTTACTTGGAACAAAAGGAGGAAACGAGAATGCTACTTGTCGACGAGGCAATGACAAGGAAAGTGGTCGCGAAGCGAATGAATCTATTGAATGTCCTGTGATTGTATCCGGCTTGGTTTCTGCCCTATTGCCGCTATTTTTCTCCACAAAGAAAGATCCAATTCCAGCACTCATCTTTCCATAAAATTTAACAGTGTTAACAGCATTATCGTTGTTGTCAGAGTAGAAGGACTGGCTGGCACCAAAAGAGGAAGAAGGTGTACTCGCATCTGGCTGCCCCTCATTGTTACTGTTGCCCTGATTCTGGACTGTGCGAAACCTCTGTTGTTGTGGTTGGCCCTGTTTCACTTGTGCCACTTCTTCCCTGTCGCTGTCTCCAACTTCCTGTTGTGAAGCATCATGTTGAACAGGCAATGTCAAGATTGGTGAAATCGCTATTGGAGTGATCGTCCCGCTAATGGTGTTGGTCGTCGTATATAGGGAACCATTGGCTTGTTGCTGTTGTCCCTCATGTTCATTGGTATTATTGAATACTGCTGCAGTGACTGCCACATCTTTGAAAGATGACGAAGAAGATGAATAGGAAGAACTTGTTTTCACGGTTTCTTCTGAAGAAGAAGAAGTCGAATAGGCTTTATTGGGTGAAGTACTCGAGAGAGTCCTTTCCCAAGACTCTTCTCCTGCTTGTACTTTCTCTAGAGCCGGTGTTGTTGTTATTATTGGAGAACCAGAATCGATTTCACATTTGCTCAGCGAAACTGTAAGAATAACATAGCAAAGTGCCAGTCTGACAAGTTCTCTCGTTGAAAAGACCATTTTTTTGCTTCTTCCTCGCTCTTCCTGTGCTGGTTCCTTCCTACCTTGAAAACAACTTCTCTTCCGCCTTTGTCAATAACCAACAAGTAGAAAACTAGGGAACGAGAAGTTAAAGTAGTTGATGGACGTGTGTGGGAGCATATAAGAAAATATATAATATGTGATACGTGAATAGACCCGGGTACATACCAAGAGCTTTCACAAGAATAACATAAAAGCCGCCACCAGCGGAGAAAGCGTGTTCAAGAAGAAAACTTCTTTTTCTGCTCTTCGTTAATCTTCAAAAGAAAAAATAATAAACTACGAAACATGAGACTACAAATATATCACTAACAAGTTTAATATTGAAGTTAGTCAATCTTTAATCCATATCTACCCACACGCAACTCTTTTTTGGAGTAATAGAGAGCCTTTATGAGTTCCACTCTATCTCACTTGCTCCTAGCACTCAAATTTATTGCTGCTGCCTTTTGAGCATACGACACCGTTAATCAACTAATTAGATTTTCCTAGTGTGAGAAGAGGACTAGCAGAAAAACCTTTCATGCGTTCGTTAGTTGACTGCTCAGAAACAGAAACACCAGCTGCTAACCACTTTTCGTCTCATTGATACAACACCTTTTCTCTTTTCCCGTCTCCGCTACTTCAATGCAAAATGTCCCCTTCCTTCGCCGACTGTGGATCCAGGTATGGGTATGAGAGCGAAAACTAATTATAGGCTTTATATATATGAGTTATATTCGCCTAGTTTAACAGTAAATAAATAACATCAAGTTTGGAAAACTACAGAGCATTTTATAATATCGAATTTGCATAGTAGACTTATGCGAGATCTTTAATAAATTATGCGAATGAATTATACACGCCTGCATCAACTATATCGCAACGTCAACTTTAGTTTACTAAAAGTATTTGTTTGCACAGTGAAGCCGTATGCATATTACAAGTATTCCCTATTCTTTTTGATGCGTATATCCTTGAGAAGTTAAGTTGTGAGTTCCATGAACTAATTATCGTGCAAATATTAAATTTTGAGGTAGAGTTGAGTTGTTATTTAACCGACGAGCGGTGATGACAAAACTCATCTCATTATGTGTACTCGGGAACTTTTTTCCTGTAAAATTCTGTTAGGCAAAAATTATTTACTTCACTCTTTCCACTAAGCATATATGTTCGACCCCTGTCTTATTAGTCCCAGCGTGCAATGAAAATGGCATACTTCGTAGTCATGCTGTTTGTTGTTTTTAATTAATTCGCATAAACTCGTAGACGATTTGCTTACACATGACTAATTTTGTTATGTCTGCTAAAATGGTTGCATAAATAATTTACTCAATTAATAATCCTACGTGCTTTTAAAATATTTCTTTTCTTCATACGTTCACTTTACATATACGAATTATACGATATATGGTCTGTAAGTTCTAAGGTACCATCAAAGTGCAATGTGCATATTTCATTTGGGGTTCTCAACTTACCCATGTAGATGCACATCAGATTTTAACAAAGTTTCTGAAAAACTTAATGCAGATTCTTAATTCTCCCTACAGACAGATCACAGACCTCTGCATCTCTTCTATAGTATGTATGCCATGTTATTCCTTATGCCACGTAACTTTTCAAAGAATTATAAGGTACAGGGGATTTGGGCTTTGTATTTTTTATGGAAACAATGCTATCGTTTTTCTGATGCGTTAACGATCGCTTATGCTGTGTTTTGTTTTCCAAATAAGTGATTCCAAGCATTCCACTACATAATCTGTAATCTCAACCAGCATGTTCCAATCCTAATCTTTTGTGCTTCTTCTGTTATAATTATTTTTGAGTGCTTGCAGTGAATAAGTGATGGTTAAAAACCTTCTTGAGTTGATGATGAGGCAGATAAGACAGACAAGTTGTGACGCACTGACTGACTGGCACTGGTACCGATGCATTTCCTAATATTTCTCCTAATTAGCAGCCAAGGAATTGAAAGGTTTGAGCATACTTGAAGGAGATTTTTAAAAGTTTTTGCTCTTCAAGCTTACGATGAAGTGGAGAAGTTGAGTAAGTAGTCAGCATAGTAGTACCACTATTATTCATTTCGTAATGCATATTCCTAAATTCCTACAAACGATTGCGTGCCATGTTTACATATAGGTTTCGTACCACATCTTTGTAACCGCTTGTACAACAGAGAATAGCTATTTTATAACAACTGCTGTATATGAAATGCTACTCCAGCCTTTCACCGAAAGCACAAACATAAATCTCTGACTTCAATAACTAAACAATATACATGCAATACAATTGACAATATAAAATATCAGTAGAAGTGCTCTTCTCATCCACATAAAATCTCTTCAATTTCTCCCCCTCATCTACCATTCATGATAATAATAATTGTTTAAAATACGTCCTTGAGCTATAATGTGTCAAGCACCATTTTCGCAGCACATTCAGCAACCAACATTCTAATGATGTGTCTGACAAGAATGCTGATACTGTCGTGCTTGTGCCAAGTTGAACGCAATGGAGATTGTTGGTTTATTATAGATTGAAAGGCAATGGAAATTCTGTAATGATAGACAACATCAAACAGCATATTATATTCCCATTAAATATGGTTCGAAAAATGTGCATAAATCTATATTTGTGAAACTTTAACAATTTTATGTCCAATAACAATGTTTTTGTACGTTGTATGCATTTGGAAATTTTATAGCTTTTGTTTCAACCAAAACTAAGTAAACGTTTAAATTGAAATGCCCCGGTGTATTTAATATTATCTTTACACTACATAATAATTAAAATTATTAAAAAACAGGTTGGTTTTTTATGTATAATATTTTAAAGTATTGTTTGCCTTTTATCTGATCTTTCATTGTATTCTTGTTTTCCTATCTTGCCAGTATAAGGTAAGTGTTCATATTATTCACAATGATCGATAATTTAATCTATTTGCATTCAAATATACTCTTTTATCACTGCTGTATGACAATTTAAACTATGCAGTATATCGTATGCATTTTTTGCTCCGTCAAAAAAATCATAAGGGAGTCTTATTGTTTTATAGTGCATGAAAACGTCTATAAATGACAAGAATCTACCCCTATTCCTTTCATTGTGGCCACTTACACAGCCATTTCAGCACTGAAATTTAGAACTATGGGAAAGTAACTTTTTCTGTTACGCTTTCTTCCTTTCCTTCCTTTCTATGTAGATATTTTTTATCTCATACACTTTTCCCATTCCTTTTTATTTCCCCTCATCATATTCCACAAAATATGTAACTGCTTGGTGGTTGGGGGTCCTATTTCAGTGCTCATTGTTTCCTGTCAGCACTTTAGTCATGCCCTGCTGCTCCTTTGAAATGGGAAGAATAGCGACAAAGGAAAAATAAAATACTAGTGGGATAACGTGAAACTATACAAACCAGCTACCATCATGAAATGCTCATGTTGTGGAAGAGAAAGAAACTTTTTTTGCTACTGTATCATATTGAGTAAGTAAAATACGTAAGTACTTCCTTCACAACTTATTCTTTTTTCGACGAGAATCTCTACAGATTAAGTACGTTTCTTTGATCCACAAAGAGCCGAGTACATTGGAGCAAGCTACACTTACTCTTAAAGTATATAAACTGAGGTTCTAGTTTTGAGCAAAGGCTAACGACGACAGTTCAATAAGGTCTGGTAATAAGCAGTACCTTATAAATCACAATTCGTAGTAGATTATATTTATATATTATAAATCCTTTTTGTTTTCTTGCCACGGTACATTCGGCTCTGTTTTAGTAAAACATTCTTTCATCTGACTGGCGCACGGTGCCTCAACTAAATATCTTTATTGGAGTGTGGCATAATTTGCATTAATTATTGCTTATTGGTTGATAATTTTTGTAAATTTATAAGCAGTCTTGAATAAAATGAAAATGAAAACAACTTTCATACTAAGCTCATAAAAATATCTGCTGTAAATTATGTTCACTGATGATATACAACATAGCCATCAGTTTTTCTTATTAAGTTGTTTTAAATAAATAGTTTCAGAAACTGTTATTTATGCGGAAATATAAAATGGCATTTGCCAACAGTAAGATAATACTGTATTACGTTGTATGTGTTATTGTAAATTTTTAAACTTTACGTGCAGGTAAGTAATATTTTCATACAGCTCCACAAAAGCACTCCATTGTATATGTATCATAATATAAAAATATAAAAGAGTAAATGGGTGCTACTGTTGGCAGATGTCAAAGAATTTATTAGTGTCAATTGAATTCTCTCGTCGCATATGCTTCTATAGTATAAACATATACCGCTGTCATCATTGCCATCAACCTAAAAAAACTAAACTAGTAAACGTCGAACAAAATTACCTATCATCACACTTTGATTTTTATTCATAAATGTCAGCTTGGGATAATAAAAACAAGCCATATGTAAGTAAGTACCTGAAAGTTCGATTTTAGTGACCCATCTAAAACCGAAATGTGTGCGTTTCTTTCTCTCTCATGGAAAATATAGTGGTAGTATATTGTCGCCTGTGACATACGGATATGAATTTAAACAGTAAAATAAATACATACATATTATTAAAAATAATGGGGAACAGAGTATAAAGAGCATAAACATCACAGCTCAGTGTACAAAGTGTTGTTGTGCTTTCATTTCATTCATTCATGAAAACTCTTGTCGAGCGTTTGTGTTGTTCCATGCGATAAAGGGAAATTGGATTCTGTTGTTGAAGTAAAAGGATTCAATCAGGAGAAAAGAAAAGGACATACTGCGAGAAGCGAACACATTCTATAGCAAGACCAACTCAGTCGGTGAAAGTACAAGCTCAACAAACATCATCAGACAGGAAAGAAGCAGAGATAATGCATATATTGTATATATGCCATGCCTGAAAGTATGCGGCAACACCATTCAGCTTGACAGACATACAACCTGACTCAAAGAATAACAGAATGCAAAACTAAAGTGTAATAGTAAACCTATTTTCTTTCAGTTTGAATTTAAATGCAGGATATGTAGCAGACAATGGCAATGTTGACTATTTCATGTATTGGCATGCATGAGTAAGCAAATTTAGTTATGCAGGAATAAATGTACTACCAGAAACAATGAAAGTAGTGAAAGTTCCTTTTGAAAATAGTAAATACCGTTTGTCAATCTGCCTAGTTATTTATAGCTACCAGCTAAAAAATCTCACTTCATATTCACAAAATACAGCATAGCAATGGCGAATGATAAAGGTAGCAAATTCCGGCGACTCGAGTAAACTATTCATGCTTCTTTACTATTTGAGGGTCACCGAGGTTGAAATAAGCCATTTAAGAATTTCTCAGCTTATCTGAACTGTAAGCGTTGTTTTATATGTCCTGTCCAATGATAAGCTGCTAATAATTCGTAAAAGTGGGAATGAATAAAAAAGGAGAATCATCAATAACTCAATCCGTGAACCCCAGGTACTTCCGATTAAATATATCATTTAATTTTTGCCATATAGCGCAAAACTTTCTCCCATGTGCCAATAATAGGCTACCAACTTACAACAAGTTACGAGAGCCAACGTTAGTTAAAAACTTATTCCCTTTTACAGAAAATATGGGATGTTATAAACGAAGAAAAACACGTTATGAAATTCAAATATATGCATATTGTTCATACGAGAAACCTTACGCAAACATCATGGAAAGATACATTCGTCGGATTAGTTTTGTCTAGATTGCGTATTTTTACAAACATCGGAGTTTTCGTTTCATGTGAATGAATTTCTGTCCAACTTGAAGAAAGAGACAAAATACATGGAATGCACGTAGCAAATGTTTTGAAATTCATTGATTTATTGGTAAAGTAAAGAATTCGCAGTGTGCAAGGCATAAAAGAACAAATAAGGCAAACATTAGTATTACACACTCGAATGATCATCTGCCACACATAGTTAGCCGATGGGGCACAAGTAAGTATACGTGAAAAGGTGAAAAGAGAACTTCAGAATGAAAGCATAGAAAAATTGTCGTAGAGTGTCCACTATTTGCTGACTTTTCAGAGAAAAAACGACAAAGAGATAGTTAGGTAGTGGGTGGGATAAAAGAGAAAAAATATGGAACGCTAAGGGTAAACCGGAATGTCCAAGTTTATGCTCGTATATTTGCTATATCAATATATGGCGAGACAAATGATGAAGATAAAATAAGGATTTCGTGCAAGCAAAAGATTTCAGCGCAACAGACAGAAGAGGAAATGAATGAATGGAGAGAGGGCATTAGATCCGTATCATATCCACTTGTTTTTCCCTGAGCAGTTCTTCGAATCTCTTTGTCTTGTTGTCGACCACGAAAAAGATGAGTTAAGAGGGAGACAGAGAAAACAAATTCGTCTTACTCGCTCTTCAGATGATGAAACAAGTTTTTAAGGGGATATTTCTTCGCGGAATTCTGTATAAGTAAGTATATAAATACGTGAAGTTTATGCCATTTTATCATGTCCTGGTAGTAACAACAGAGTTGATGTGGCCATGTGTATAGTGGCCTAAATAAATAAAAGGGGATTCACTGTAAACCACTTATGTATTTGAAGTAAAACCACACAGATGCAATAATCTTCCAGAACTTTCTCATCTGAAGGAAATGTGAACTGTCTTTCTCTGATGCAGCAGAAGATGCTATTTCTTCTTAAGCTTTCAAGCTTTGTATAAACTAAAGGTTCATGGAAGTCTATGTGCATTTGATCTCACAGAGCTACTATAAATGTATGATAGCGAAAGGCCCTACACACTGTTAGCTGGACAATGACCAATGGTAAGAGAGACGAGACAAACAATAAAACTTCTTGCATAAATAAAAAATATCAACTGTATACATAAAAACACAATCGCATATGAGATCTCTGCTCCTACTTTTGCTTTCTTTCAGCCATTCAATTTACGAAACCCTGAAACATAGTAATTCAAGTATATGTATGACTGTCCTAAACCTTCATACAGAGATACAACATTCAATAAGAAACGCAACGAAGTTCTATAATCCTCTAGATTAAATCAAGCCCATTGATTTCTACGATTCTTAAAGGAACTTAAAAAATGATGCGTCAAACCATATCACTTATTGGTTCATGGAAGTCAAAATAGTTACTTACAGACATTTAGTACAATGTGTACGAAACATTTGATAGCATTAACATGCTTAATGGTCCATTGCATTCCTAGAAACGATGCCATTTCTGGGACTTCTACTGAAGTAAGTATGTTAAAAACTTCGTAAGTCAGTCTACACGGTTCGCACGGCATACATAATATGTTGGTACTTATGGTGAATTCAATCGTTTCGGTTTAATTACTGTTGCACTTTCTTACAAACAATAATATTTTCTCTATACATAAAATGAAGCCACCTATAATGTGCTTAAACTTGGATTCATAAGTCAAAAGTATGTATGCATGTATGATGCGTTTACCTACCTGTGAAGGAATTCATGATAAACTATATATGTTTTCGCAATTGATAGCATGTACACGAGAAATTCAATAATTTCGTCAGTCGATCTGTGTTCTGTTGTTGCTACCAATATGACTCTAGTGTATGGGACACTTAAGCGAACCAGAGTAGAATACATGTAGTTCACCAATTGCAACAAGCTATTCGACGTTATATTGGACTTTTCACGATAACTCCTTTTTTCCAGAAATTGTTCCATGCATTCTCATGTGGTACAATAGCAGGCTGGAGATGAAAATCTTGGAGAATATGGCGTGTATAGTAATCCATATTCTCTGAAAAATCCAAATGGACGGCAACAAATGTCCATAATGGTGGAATTGTAAGGTCATTCTATTTCAATGCAAACACAACCAATAATACTGGATTTTATAGCAGTCCGAGAGTCACCGTAAATTGTCTCTCCATGATCAGTCAACCTAGATGCAGGCAAACTTTCACTTACATTTTTTTATATCTCTAGTTCGTAGATGAAAGTCAAAACGCAGCTGATCACAAGTATCGTCCTGTGATTCTTTTTTATATGCTCTTTGTTTGTTGTAATAATGGAAGCATACACCACTTGTGGGCCTTTTCTATAGGGAAAAAGAGAAACTACGAACTCCTTCACGTGCGTGTCCACTTCAATTTTCAAAGGAATGCTACAAGGAAAAAGAAGAAGCTGAAAACTGAAGATCTTCCAACTTAAGAAGCCAATAATATGGACACGGCATACATATGGAGAAAGGTTCTCCATCATCCTGCATTACTCGGTTTGCTTGGTTTTAGGAATTTTACAAGCTTTTGAGTTGTGAAGATTGTTGGCTCCATCTTTAGATCTCAACTTGGTTGAGCAACTTCAATAATTTTCACTTTCTGCTCGCTCACTCAAGCTTTCTTATCCAAAAAGGGATGAAAACAATAGAAAGCTGAAGAAAGAAGTACGGATTCCAATTTTCTGAATGATAGATCTGAAAGTGAGTTTAGAAACTTTTTGAATTTTGCACTTCATGTGAAGTATAAAGGGAAATGTTTTTAAGTGGTGCAATCGCAGTCAAAATTTAATGTGATTGCTTTCTTTTTGTCCCTCACCTTCTAAAAGGGTAATAATACCACTAGTACAATGGGAGCTACAAGCCACTAAATGAAATCTAAAAGAGAAATGGAATATCATTTATCAAACATCACGAAGGAACAGGTAGATTATTGCATGCAGTCATACAAACAGATGCGACGGAAGAAAGAAAAAGGATTTTTCCTTCAACCATTTGAACTAGAATTACAAACACAGATACTGTGTGATTTATTCCAATATTTCTTCTTTCATTTGTCAAAATATTGCTTGTCTTATATGCATACACATACATTTATATATTATCTATATTTATGAGAAATAAAAGCTGACCAGCGATGTGGTAAGCGCAGTGGAAACTTTTGTGTATCAGATTACCCCTAGTTTTTTACAAATTGCTGTAAAAAGTAATAAAATGAGAATGCTCGCAATTGAAAGGGAAGATGATGACAATAATCTTGAATGTTCTTCATCCGATAACAAAATTTATGGGTAATTCATGTAACGAAATGTGGGATTTATGATCGTTTTTAATGGGACTTTACGACAGGTCTTCGTCTGTACCTGCTTGCTTGGAGCCTTGAATATATGTATATAGGCCTCAGCACAGTATAGTATATTATGTGGCATTACTATTATTTATTCTATGGGCTACACTGAAGTCCGAAAACAGTATCAGGATGCAATATGGAGTATTAAGTAGGTACTGTTTTTAACGATGACATTCTACGACTTTATTGCATACAGGATGAAATGAAAACGTAAAACTAGCATGATCGATGAAATAAGAATTCAGAGTTTTTGGCTCAAGCCATCTAGATTCCCTTTGAAGTAAATAGAATAAGATTTGTGATCAAATGTGCCGCACTTGCAACTTTTCATGGAACGCAAGTGGTAAAAGTAATCATGCACGTAGTCTGGTGTGTGAGATGAACTTTTCTCTTGCACTGTTGAAGGCAGGGATTATGTTCAATTTATGTGCAAAAAAGGTACCATAAAGATAATCTACAAGAACTTCAAGAAAGCCCTGCCGGAGGTTGATGATCATTTTTTCTCCAAGTGGCTCAATTGGATGTCTATAAAATCAATAAGGAAAGGTTTAAATGATTCCGAAGTAACTGCGGCCTGAAATTTCTAATATCTATAAAGCATAAACTGATATTTAATCAGTTACTATTCATGATCTGCTTCCATTTTTTCGATTCATAACACCATAACTT
>JAQIXW010002500.1:0-15315 GCA_034700685.1 Willowsia buskii | reverse complement strand
CAACGTTGTTATCACAATATCTCCCGACAAACATTCATCTACGTATTTTCATCATGTTTAACA
The DNA here is from genome assembly GCA_034700685.1 of Willowsia buskii. Lineage (NCBI taxonomy): Eukaryota > Metazoa > Arthropoda > Collembola > Entomobryomorpha > Entomobryidae > Willowsia > Willowsia buskii. The sequence continues at coordinate 15,252 of JAQIXW010002500.1, read as the reverse complement.
TGACTAGTTCATAAATGCACAAGGTTTTATTAAAATACGACACTATTTTCGTCAAACCATAATAAACAACAATGATAAATTCATTTTGTTTAATACATTTTTTTTAAATTTAAAAATAATTTTGTACTTGACCCTGTGGTGCTTGATATTCCACAGTTTACATGATAAATTGTATCTTATGTTGTGCTTGTTACTGTATCGTTACATTTGCGGGATTTGACATTTTGGAGAATATTTTAGAGAGTTGAGCCTTCGCAATCACTTTATTTACACACGTTTTTCCCAACCCATATTCTAGCAGTAATGACTAATGAGTATATAAAATGCATACATAAAATGTAGAACACTTTTTTGCATCTGCTTGGAAAAAATATCAACAATTGACGCGTGTTACCAAATTATAACTTATAACAATGTATTACTTTCTTTTTAAAAATCGTTTAGCCTCCTTTCATAATTTTGCTTTTCTCATCCTCTAAACCTTAGCGTTCAAAGAAAAGTTTTTCCTTCCCAATTAAAAAGAAAATCTGGTATTTTTGCATTCTTGCTGATTCAATATTCTATAATATACGACCATTGCGATTATCTGCTAACCTGCCCTATCAGTAAAACTGAACTAAATCTTTAGATTGTATCAAACGTACGCAAACCTTATCAAAATTTACTTGATGTGGTTTGGTTAGGCAACCACTGGCTACTGACAGCGGGATTAATAATAAAATGTTAAAATATGATGCCCATTATCTCACATTTCCATTATTCAAAATAGATTGCTAAATTTTGTTATGACATATTTTTATTAGGTAATTTTCATATGCATTTACATGTTTAAAGGTAAAATCCGTGTAGTGTACTACCGATAATTGGATTTATTGACGTTTCGTTATTTATGTTGTTGGAAGATTAATTTGAGTTCTTTAAAACCCTGTCTGGATTTGTTTGTCTAAATGCATGTAGTACATACATACAAATACAATACATACAATGCCAGAGCTACAAATATCATTTCTTAAAAATTTTTCGTTACAGCGTGAATTAAACTATGAAGTTTTATCGCTCTCTCAGAGTCCCAGGTTTGTTTCATATGAATTCTGCTTATCAATAGTGAGATCGCATCGCTATAGGGACTTTTTAAGTTGTTTTGTCTAGATGCCTTCATTGAAAGTGAAACCTGATTGTTTGAGTTTCTTATGGTCATCCAAAAAGCAATGATTCAAACGTTTACATTTTACACAAATTTTACTAAATTAAACGCCAGTCATATTTCTTTCAAGCATAGCAGTAAACCATCTATTGACAGATTTGTAGACTGCCTGCAGTGAGCTTTTGATTAAACGTTACAGGACAAAATTGAGCCATTTGAATTCTCAAAACATAAGCTATGCTATGGTTATCGTCTTTACGAATACAACTGGTACAAGGGCATGTAAATATCAGAAAAATCTCCTTTGTTAATCTTATTTCTACAACGTCAATAAAACAATGAAGGCGGGTCTCACCCATTTGGGTTCTTTGCATCGCTTTAAAGATTATCGTAGTGGTGTTGTCTAGCTGCCTTAATTGAAAATGACAGGCGCTTGATTATGCAAGCTTTCATTATGAACATCCGGAAAACCGACAATTATGTTGGACCGTTCCGTTTGCAAAGCACCTGAGTTTTTTTAATTCAGTAAATAATTCCTGTTACATTTTGGATAATTTTTTTTACAAATGTTGATATTTTACGAAGTTTTACAAATTTTGCCGTCACTAAAAAATTTTGCAGACAGTGCAACATTTTGTTGATGCGAAGGTGGTGACCATTATAGGATTTGATTGTCTTTAGAAAAGCTATAATAAATAATAGGCATTTCATGTCCAGTTTTCGTTAACCATTCGTTAAGTTAATTAAGAGTTGATTATGCTTTTGTTAAAGAAAGCATCTCTGCTTACATTTTATGTCTCTCCTTCTCTTTCTTCACCTATCTTGGCAGTAATGCGATTTCTACAATTAGTAACCTGTTTACGCAAGAACTTATTGCTCGACCCTTTTGTTTTAAAACTGTGCCATTAAGATAGATCTAATTTAACGCTACCTTCAAGATATGAATAACTTGGAGTACATACGCTTACATCCAAGATTTCGAAACGAGCTCCACGATGGTAACTCTGAAATCTGACCGACCTGCTGCGACTTTGATGATATCCATTGTTGTAAGAGCCACCCCGATTTCTCCGACGACTCGACAACCATCTTGCCGAACCATGTGATGCTGTTCAATTTGAGATGAACCAGTAGCAACAGGAGGCTGTCGTCTCCCGGATTTTTGCTTGTTATAATGACTACGTCTCTGAAATTATTTCCCTTCTGCCACATTAGGGCTTCCCTCATTCTCAACTAAGATCTTTCCGTCTTCGGGCTCCGACGTTTTAGCCAGCCAGAGCCTCTGTATAATCTCTTAATAAACTCAGTTAAACCGCCAGGCTATTATAAAAATCAACTATTAAAAATCAACTTCGTTAACGTTCGTATAAAACTTGTTACTAAAGTCTATGGAGCATGTCAAAGCTAAATTATATACATATTACAGAGGCCTTGTTGACTAAAAAGCTCTTCAAAGAAATGGAAAGTTTATAAAAATAGACAACTAACCAAACCGTGAAGAAGGAAGCGTACGCATACGTTTGTCTTCACCTTCGAATGAAAAGGCAAAACATTTGAATTTTAGTTTAAGAAATAGCACACCACTTTACTTTTGAAGTTCAATAAAAATCATTTTAAATTATAACCTTACAATCTGGATACGCAAATGTTTCAAATATTGACAGTATGAAATTTCACCGAGTTAAACGCTGGTCATTATTTTTTCAAATATGACAGTATTTAGTAGAAATAAAGATTCTTTGGTGCCGGTTTTTTCAATTGACATAATTAATGCATTTCGGTAATGTACGTTATGACGGCAGTATTATGATTTTGCTAAAAACCTCTCTGTTTACATTTTATTTTATAGGTTTTACAAGCTCAGTTGCATTTATTTTCAGTTAATATAACGTTTGATTGTACGAATTTTTTTGTGACCACCCGAAAATCACATAATTATGAAGGACCGCCAAGTGCGACGTACTCTGTAAACGTTATGTAAGTTTGACTTTTACAATAGTGCAAAAAGGATTTTATGAGCCAAAATTTCGTATTAAGATATATTCAATTTAGCCAATTGTGCTTTCACTTCGGAAATGCGTTAAAATGCTAAAAATTAAGGAAAAAATCATGCATATTGCGAGCGGTTTTTTAAAGATAATCTTTGTCAGCCTAGTATGAATTCTCAGTTTCCAGGCTATTTTTTCACAGTCACATATTTGGGATCAGAATTGAGGGTAATATATCCAAGTGAGTATTCCTAACATGTAAAGTGAGGATTTTTTTAAAAATATTTTTTACCATGTAGACCTTTGAGTATCTGTGGGTGTAAAATCTAGCTATTTTAATTATCATAATATGCAGAGTGTTCAGTGAAATTGAAAAAAATGACAGAAATCGACATTTCTGAGTAACACTTTTTCAAGCATTTTTGTTCCATAGTATTCCAAGTTGTGCGCTTTGAGGTGTGAAGTACACCGTCAACGATGCAGGACGGACGGCCTGAGAAAGTGAAGTAGTACGAGGGGCAAGAGAATCTCCTGGACGATTCCAGGATGAAATAACAGACACACAAGCAATACCAGAGATCCCTTCATTAACATTAACGATGAAAGAGTGGGTTGAAGATCCAAATTCATAAACTCCAAGTTTTTTGCTATATTCCAAAATTTGCAACGAAGGCATTTGCTTAGAGATCAATAGCAAGCTGTCTGTGCAACATGAATGGAGAATATATGCTAATGTGTTGGACACTCCAAGAGTTCTAAATAAAGTCCTTTTAAATGTCCACCTTAATATTTATTATAAATGATTGTTTTAATTTTGACCGGTACCGTTTTGCAGGGTACGAAGTGTGCTTTCACATTTTATGTTCGTGGAAGGGTTGAGCGCTTTATGTTGTATTGTTCTCTCCTTCAGATGGTGCAGCAAGCAATCCCCAATTGAATTTGGGCATTTAGTTTGAGGCAACTAAAAATTGAAGAATGTAGCTTATCTTTCAAAGTTACTTCTGCTCACTGTCGGTGGGTTGAAGAAAGAATTAAATTTGGATTTTTATTGCTGAGTACTTTAAGATGAAACATGAAAAAACGCTACTTTCTAAAATTCGTGTAATGACGCCGCCGATTGCTGATTTTTTATGCTTTTAGATATTTCATCAACGTAATAGATTGAAAACCGTCAGTTATGATACTACTGTATTTGAATTGCAGATAATTGTGATTGTTTAGGTGAAAGTTGATGCCCGCTCGATATTCAAACTATCAAATTGATAATATTTCTATTTAACTTTACACTTCCTTCTTTTCGAGCATACACCTTCGATAGCATGAATCAAATTTAATGGGTGTTGAATGTTTTCTTAATAATTTATAAAAACGTGAAATCATAAGTAGGAGGATATTTTTAAAATTAAGTTCAAATAGACTAATAGACTTTCAAATTATCAGTTCTGCTAACATTGCAAGATAATTTTTATTAATCAAAAAAACTTTAATTTATATAAATAAACCTTTCAAATCATTCTGCTTGCCTTTGGCTTTTTCCATGTTATTCTCAACAATTTCGCAGCGTATGCTTGTCAGGAAAAGTAAACCATGTTTTTCATTTATGCAAGTAGTAATATTCCATATGAAAATATACAGGTCTTGTAATGTAATAAAATCATTTAAAATGTTTCGGTTGCATATTGGGAAGGAAAATTTTTTCAATCGTTAGAGATTTTACCAAATTTATCAAGTCAAACGCCAGTAAATTTTTTGTCAAAAAGGACATCATTTGATTTGGGGAGAGATTTCTCCTGTTTTTTATTTTTGTGCCGTAGAACTACAAAGGATATGGACTGATATCCCGTTACACCGGGCTGGGTAAATTGAAAGCGAGTTATGATGTTGATAAAAAACCAACATTTTATATGTTACTTTCGTAGTAAATGTATGCCTAAACAAGAAAATTAATTTTATATTTGGCTAAATCTATGTCTACTTATATGTCAAATGACGAAAGTGAAAAGACTTTCATATTATATTATTCTAGTTATAATGTTTTTGAAGATTTTTGATGTTAATTAACCGCGCAAAATACTTTAGAGAATGAATTTCAGCTTGTGTTTATCCAACGAATCTTATTATTTTAGATAAGCTAGGTTATTAGTACTCAATTCAAACATTTTTGATTTTTTTTTGTAAAATTTGCGACAAAAAATCTACAGCCGGACTAAAGAACGCATGCATTTTTGCACTAAAGAAATGCAACTACTGATGAGTGCACAAATACCCGAATGGTAAAACTTGTGCGCACGCATTTATCTTTCATGGATGGGTCCTGCCTTCAACAAATCTAGATTCTGAGTAGGTATTGGATTTATGTGCATAAATGCATATAATTGGTAATGTATTAAAACAAAGATCAGATCCCATTATTAAATTTTTTTAGGTTTCACTATCCCTGAGAACTGAAATGTACATTATGTTACGTGAATCAGTATACTCCGTGATACAACCGAATTAACAACAAGTCTCAGCAATTTTTTTGGGATCAGATTTCTTTTGCAAATTCAAGTAAACTGCACCAAACGTTTTAAAGAATGAGCCTTAAATTTATGCTTAACCAGTATGTTACCAGATTTCGGTATTTACCAACCAATTCTTGTCCATGGTAACTTTTAAAGGCTATATTAACAAAAATATCAGCAAGTTGACACGCGTCCAAAACGAAAAGTATTCTGTGATACCTCTAGTTACCATTCTATTAAAATAATGCGTTGCGGGTATTGGTAACTATAAAGTTAGTAGTTAGTTACTAATCAACTGTTTATTTATTATATAGACTGTAACGCTTCCTGTTAAAAATGTATTTCGTAAGAATGACTTCAAAATTGCAGAATAATTTGATTTCTTATTGCATGCCTTGGAAAACACGAAAGCATTTTGTGAGAAAGGGGAAAGTCACCGTATGAAATGAAGTGTGTAGACAGCAACAGAGTATATTTCCAGTTCAACGCCAGTACATGCTATTCTTACGTTTCGTTGGATTTGCATACCAAAGATTAAACGGCATTTGTGTCGACATGTGTGCAACAGGAACTGATGAAGATGTTTGTAACAATGTAACAAGTGAATACTGAAATACTTATAAAATTTGAAATGCAGTTAACATTATCTCGCATCTAGAATAACTCAATTGATAAGTTCATGTTAACGTGTATTCTTTCCGTGTGTTAGATGAACTAGAAAATGTCACTTGCTAGCACGTGACCTTAAAGCTGAAGGTGGGCGACCAGAACGAGAAATATCCCTTCTTAAATTTTTGGTTACAATGTCATTGAAATACTAAATGTTTGTCATTCTCACTACGTATCGCTATAGGGATTATATTAGTTGTATAATCTACTTTCAAATGTTTACATTTTACTAAATTTTACAAAGTTAAGCACCACTCATTATTTTCTCTAGCACAAGATTATTCGCCGGTTAAACAGATACCTTCCAGTGAATATTCCGTTGGTAAAGCTGTATAAGGTACAATCCAATACACGGTATATATATTTATATAGGCCAAACATAAGTGGATTGTGAGTTTGGTAAAATGTCTCAGGTCAACATTTATTTCCACCTGTGCGAAATAAAGCGTTTTGGAATAAAGAAATGCTTTGCCTGTACTAATCGATGTTACAAATACGTGCTATGAAACATCCAGGAGAGCTTTAGTGTATCTTCATTTGCAGATTAAACTTACTAAGTTTTGTAGTACACCGTGTTTGTGAGACAAAAAGAAACACATTTAATCAATCCTTACGGAGAAATGTATTCATATTCATATTGGCATGAATAAATGCACATTTCCATCTCTTATTTAAACTTTGCCGTTTTCTTGTTTTATAATCATGTTTGCCTTATAAAACATGTAGTATTGAATTCCGAAGATTCTGTAATTCGTGTTGTAGTTCAGCAAAACAATTTCAGTGAGCTCTGAACTTATTTAGTTTCGCTAGATCTTGACTACCAACCATGTTGCAAACCTAATAAAACAGTTGTCATCGTCCAACGCCAATAACAAAATATAGATGTTATCGAGTAATGTCGAATTTGAAAGATGGAGCGATGTCATTTTCTTGGGTGATGGTTGCAATTGGTGGTCAAGGAAATTTTAAAAATTTCTCTTTACTTTAAGCAAGAAACATTTCTTTACAAAATTGCGTTCTAAAGTCAATTTCATTCAGCAAATATTTCATTGAATATAACACGTAAAGTAATCGTAAGTCTGTGCTACTACATTCCTTTTTCAATGCATTACTTTATTGTTTAATATGATTGTATTTGTTGAAAACCCTACCGCCTTTTTGAAAAAAATACCCTATGCTCATGTACGCTTATAATAAGTTAATACTAATAATTTTGTTTTTAAGTATAGCATTGCCTTCTCAACGTGTGTGATGAATTAATTGTTTTATTGTTTGATACGATGCCATTTGTTTAAGCCTAACAACTTTTTTTGAAAAGTAACCTAAGCTTATATGCGTTTATAATAAATTAATATTGTAGATACTGCACATAATTATAATATGAAATCGATACAAGATTATATGTTCCTGGTGACATATTTCGGTTTCTATTTTCTGGAGTCGATGTGCAGTGGAGGGCATGGGATGCTATAAAGACTCAAAATAAATAGAAGCAGTAACAAGAGACATGCAAGAAAAATCAGAAGCGAAATTGTATGACTCATACGGACAAAATATCCTTCGTATTATTTCTTCAGTTTTCAGAATTCTGACCAGTAACATCAATAATTAATAATAATAAATAAATGAATATTAATAAATGTAAATACAAATTAATTTTTTTAACACTGGAATCTATTTGAAAATGCATTATCGTGTAGGTAATTGAGTGTAGCCATTTTGTGATAACGTTAGTTTATATACATTTTTTAAATAAATAATGCTTAACTATAAAAACATATCAATCAATTAGTACTGGTGGGCTTCATGACTTTGCTTTGAAGTATAGCGTTGCCTTTGGAGCGTGTGGGCTAAATTCAAAATTTACTGTAAAATACCAACAGTTGATACGTGGCTAAATGATGAAGACGCATATGACTAAAACTACAAATATCCTTTGCGATACTTGTCTAGTAACGATTTGATAGAAACAACGATTTTACAGATAATTTACTGTTAACTATAAACAGAAATCAGAAGCTAGTTAACTGTGTTGGCTTATGTATACTGATTGTGAAGCTTCCAGTTTCAAAATGTACTTTATAAGAAAGCTGAAGAGCTCCAAAATATTCTGATTTTTTTCTACATTATGCAAAAATATAGTTGAAAATCTTGGTTAGCAGCAGAAATGCGCAAATCGATGTGGATCCAAACACATAAGTTACAGTAACCTTTCACACATGTAGCAAATGAAAGTGTGGTGAGTTTTGTTTTATTGAAAATATATCTAACAATAAATGGGTTCTCTAAGAGATCGATGATTTGTCTATGCCATTATTATGTGGGCTGTGTGGTCTTCTACTTTGTAAAATGTGTTGATTTGTGTTATATTTTTGAATTATTATTTTAAAGTTTGCGTTATAAGTTAAGAAACATTTTTCTTAAATATTGGTATTTCATGAATTAACTCAAGTTAAATGCCATTATATTTTTTTCTAGCATGACATGGTTCATCCGATGATCAGATTTTTAATTATCTTCGTATTCTTCGATTTTCAGTATAGGTATAAAGAGTAGAATGGCTGGTAACATATTTACGGCTCAATTAAAGCAGAACTATAATTATAAAAAATTATGTAATGCATTTGTATCAATTTACACTCAAATATATTTCCAAAATTTACACGTTACATGTTTAGAAAATTTTTTTCTAAAATATTGGTGATTCATCGCATTACTAAAGTTAAATGCTATTCATATTTTCTCTAACAGAACATCATTAGTAGATCCAGAGTAAAGTTTGGAAGGCACTATATAATATGTAGTAATATGCATGGATTCTTGAAGAAGGTATTATGATTCTCTAAAAACATAACATACTGTTAAGGCTTTTTATATCTGAAGTCATAATAATTTATGAAATATCGGTTCACGATCTTATGCCTTAAGAAAATAAATCAGAAATGATCACTTCATGATAATAACTCGTTGCTCCATGTAGAGCTTGTTCAGAGATGTGCAATGAAGGGCAGGAGATTTTGGATAGACATTACGTTTTTGCAATGTGCTGACTGACTAATGTAGAATGGATTGCATGGAATTGGATGATGGAGAAGAAAATGCTGAAAATGTATACGGGAATTCTCATAAGATACTTGTGCGTAAAAGGAGTCAAATAGGCTTCTAACCAGCTATTCTCTATTTTATTGACCACTTCCAAAGTGCAGGTTCACTGAAGAAACTATAAATATTTTATAAGCTAGAATGAAACATGAATAAATACATACATATTTTCTCCTCCTTGGAGCGTCGCCATGTTTGAACGTGTAACTAAACATGTTTCAAACATAATAAAACAATGTGTACGTTCAACGCCGATTTCAAATTTTTGTTTTTTATGTAGTAACAATTTGTCGGAAGATTATGGTTGATCACGGTCCAGAGTTGTAAATGATATTTTAAATCAAATCAAAACGAAAAATTCTCTACAAGATGCTTGCAAATTACTTCTATATGCCTATTTATAGATAAAAAAAATTATAAAATTTAGTACAAGGGTTTACTGATTATTTGATGATAAGATACCATTTGTTGAAAGCCATACCATCTCTGAAAAAATTAACCAATGCTTATATACGCTTTATTAATATAATATTGCAGATACTGCACAATATGATTACTTATACGAAATCGATACAAGATTGTTTGTGCTTGGTGGCATCTTTCTATATCAATCTTTTGGAGCCGATTTCCTGTGGACGGCATGGAATGCTACCGAGACAATATTGTTATAGGTGAAGGAGGTGAGTAATGTAGAATGGAATGTCTGGAATGTGAGGGAAGCTGGATAGGAGTGATAGAAAATGAAATAAATAAAAGCAGTAAGAAGACACATGCAAGAAAAGTGAAAGCTATATTGTATGTGTTACAAGGACAAAATATCCACAATATAATTTCGCCAGTTTTTAAATTCTGAGCTGTATACATCAAACAGTATTAATATCAATTTTTTAAACACTGGAAGCCTTTAAAAGATACGTATATCTGAAAGTAATTTAATCAAGCCAACTTGTAGTAGAATTAGTTTGTATAGATTTTATATAAAGCATCCTTTACGTATAAAACATATCAGTCAGTACTGGTGGGCTTTATACTAAATAGATAATTTTGTTTTGAAGCATATCATTGCCTCAATGTGTGTGCTAAATCAACTGAAAAATATCAACTGTCAACACGTGACTGAATGTTGGAGTGATATGACCAAAGCGAGAAATAATCTTTGTGATTGCATTTATATTTGCACCTTCCTATTTGCATTCATATGGACACTCAATAGACGAGAACAAGTGTCAACTTTCATAAAATTTTAAAATCTACCAACAAAATGAAAGTCGACTAAATATTTTGTAAGTAGTATCAAACAGGCACATGCAGATTCAAAATTTAGTTCAACGCCACCCGATTTTTCTGTGATGAGTAAGGAGATAGTAAAATTTAAGATTAGTGTCGGTTTTTAATATCTTCTATTACTACTGGACTATTGATTACAGGTTTGGATTAAAACTGCTGAAAACGGATTTATGAACAAAATGTTGAAATTTAATGTCCACTGTCACACATTTCCATTATTAAAAAATAAAATTGCTAAATTCTATGATGATGCTTTTGTATTAGGTATTTTTGCAGTGCAGCAATTACGCATAAAATTCTGGGCGAAGCAAGCATTACTATTGCTACTAACCCAAAAATATTGTATTCGCTGATAGAAGGGCGTACATTTGTTTTCTTTACAAATATAAATATAGAAACTTATAAACAAACATTTAAAAACTGCAAAATACTAACCTAATTTGAGTTAACCCTGTGCTAGAGCATTGCATAGATCCCATTACTGAAAAGGCTTCTCAATGATTCCGTCTTACGTTCACAAGTTCACAAAGAGCAACGGAACACATTTAATTGTTTTGATTGAAAATGTTTAAAAGTATCCAGGGCCCTAATTACAAAGAAGCATGAAAAAGAGAAGATGGTCAAGTATAATGTCTTCTTTGTTGGCGTCGGTGACCAATGATTTTTGCGTCATGACAACGCAGGAGTTGTTCCCGATCCCTCGGAAATTCGTAACTCAGCTCTTGTTCTAGCCAGACAATCGCGTTCAAATTGGATCATATTTGCCTTTGGGCAGCAGGGAGGAATGGACTAAGGAGGAACGGAGGACGAGTTTCTTGATATTATTGTGAATGTGAGAAATAGTATAGTAAAGAAAGTAAGTTATGGTAAGCTATACTAATTATTTATTACTATAGCGAGTGGCGATAGGGATAAAATTCCACTCAAAGAAATTTTTTGTCTTGCAGACGCGGATGAGACGCAGAACGCAACCGCTACGTTCTCACTTCCTTGTCGGGAGACTTCCGGTGTCTCTTGTTCACCGTTGCATTTTATGAAGACACTGAGTTAGGCTCTCCATGCTTGTGGAGAAAAGCTCCGCGGAGTGGAAACCTGGGAAGGAAGATTTTGTCAGAGGAGTAGATGGAAGGCTTCTCGAAGTCCAAAATGAGGTTTCCGCGAGTCAGAGCTTCAGAGAGAGAATGGAGGATGATGACTTGAGGCGAGAAAAAGCTCAAGTTTATCTCGAGGGAGCAGATTTCCATGAATTGTTCAGAATCTAGAAAAATGGAATTTATGTTTCCAAGCATTTGCTTCCCATATGATGTTCACACATTCACGCTAAAATTATAAAATATTACGATGGCCTTTGTCGCTGTAATTGTGGTTGTGAAGACCTTTTCTTCTCCGAAAGTAAGATGAGAGACCAATGGGGAAAATGTAAATGAACTTTTTCTTTAAATTCAATTAATGAAAGCTTTTTCTCATTTTCATTGTTAGGCTCCGATCTAAACCTAATCTTTGAGGAAGCAGATCCATATTTAAAGAAATATTTACAACGAGCAGATCCACACTTTTTTAGATGCTGCCAGAGATTTGGAAGTTTCCTTCAGCAGCCCTCCTTTCCAAATCGCATTTTCGGAGATGGAAACCCTGTACAAGAAGTTGGTCAACGATCGAGCACCGATAGTTATCCTCGCTGGAGCTTCGATTTGCAAAAAAAAACAAGTGGATAGTTCAGTATTTGAAAGATGAGGAAAATAGACTTCTAACTATTAAGTCTGGCAGGTAATTATTCCGGTCGATGGAAAAAATATAACTGTGAGTAGACATTTTTTTACATTTTGGTGTTATTTCAATCTATGGGGCAAGAACACTTTCAGTGCCCTCGTCATCTCTGATGATATGATGGAGAAGGTCATGATTCCCAATGCGGACTGCCTGTGCCTGCTCCAGTTTGAAGGTCGTGTGAAGCGGTCCGTGGCAGCAGATTGAGCACGACCTTTCGGCAGCGCTGGAAGATATCCAGAAACCTAAAAATCTCAGTCGGGCAACGAAGCCGTTCCCGTTTGAAGAGGAGGGAGGAGAATCAACTTCGAAAATTTCATGAGGGACTTTGGTGTGTTGCGAAGGTCAAGGACCTAGATTCGGAATACTTCTCAAGACGCAAGAGGAAGAATTAAGGAGATTCTCCAGCGAGATCATTACGACGTTTTGAGTATCATACGCGTTAATTGTATGATGTTTTTAACGCGAGAATTTGAGTCTCCGTTGGGAACACTATTTGGGATGAATTTGAGTAGGCATTTGTGGAGAAGAGCACTGGAGATGATGTGAAGCCAGTCGAGATTGTTACCCAGTATGGATATGGATCTTGGCTCTTTTTTGGTGCACTTGACGCCGACCATGACGACGTCCATTTTTATGATATTCGGCGCAAACTGGAGACAAACTGGGAGCAAAAAGTTGCTGGAGAGAAGAGGAGGATGACCGGTTTTTTATCGTACAGCTTGAATTTGGGCATAGATAGTTGTTGTGCAGAAAGGAAAATTAGAGTGAGTTAATTCAATATTAAATTATTAGACCAAACCTTTAATCCACTTCAGATAAGTTTCAGCTTCCCAATATTATATAATTCGTGCAATTCTGTTTCTTCAGAACTCTCCATGAGCAGCATTGTTCCGGCGTTAACCGGGACGCGACGGCAAAAGGAGGAGCTGGAACCTCGTACCGTTATCGTGCGTTTAGCTGGCTTAGTTCCTGCATACCCACGAGGAGGGATTAAAAGAAAGACGCGTGGTGGCTTAAACTTAAGGAGCCCCAAATTCAGGTAACCCTTAAATATTATTATTCAACTTTATTCATTCTATCCAGCTTGAAATTTTTTGGAGCTCTATTGGCATTTGTTACCTTTTCAGTGACAACGAGCCTTTTAAGCCAACATCCGCCTCACAAGAAAAGGCTCCAACATTCCAGGACGCCTTTTACTTCGAGTAGAAAGCTCCATGAAAAATTCGTACAAAAGAATCGAAGACTATCAGCTTCACGAAAGAATAGCGCCCCAGCCCCCAACCTCATCCGTGGCATGGATCTCATTTTGATCTCTCCTGATGCTGGAAAACCAGAAGGAAAAAAGAATGGAGCTCTGTCATACCTTCTGCCAATACTTTGAATCGGGTAAATACGATTTTTTAAACAGCTGTTAGTGGAAGAAATCTTACATTTTGGTGTTATTTTATTTTCACTATAACTTTCAGCAATACTAGATGATAAGAACTGTAATGTATTGTGATTACGTGTTGCTTCGTCAGTTTACGATGAAACTCTGGGCCACTGAACCATTACAGTGCAGTGGAGATTCAGATGATTGTCTCCGGAATGAATATGACTTCATTTGAGTGTGAGTATTAAAATGCCATAAAATAGAACGATCACAAGTAATTGATAGTGCGAATTTTATTATTCGTATAATTATTATCATTCTTTATCGCATTTCAGATGCTTTGAATCACTGCGGCATTGTCACCATTTCCGTCATCGCCGATAATATTATGGACGATGGAGAATGCAAAAATTTCCAATGCAGACTGTGACATACGACACATATAGATTGAGCATCGTGGGAGGAGATCCAAAAACCTAAATATCTGATTGTGGAACGCTTTTGCGAGTTTTAGTATATGTACTCCGAAGAGTATATTCTTGGGGAACTCCTCTTCCATTTCCTAATGACTGGGGAGGAACACGACTTCCTTCAATGTGCTTCCCAGAAAAAGTCGTCATTGGTCCTTGGATCTACAAACGCGCCACTGGTTCTGCGTCCAGAAAGGAGCCATTGGTCCCGGGGTTTTCAAGGAACAACTGACATTTCTGGATATTGCCTGGTTCCTAGGATGCGGTGACTTCATCTACGAAGAAAGTATCACCAACATGGGAGTTGTGGTTGTGAGAGATATTTGTGGAGAGGAACACTGGGGATGATGCGAAGCCTTGAACGAAGGCTCTAATTCCTAATTATAAAGAAGCATGATCTGGGGCAAGGTGAGCCACATAAGATTGTCAAGGTTGATGTCTTCTTTGTTGATGTTGATTTTTGCGTTAATATGGCAATACAGGAGTTGTTCCCGATGTTCGATTATTTCTCGGAGTGGACTAAGGAGGAAGAGGAGTTCCTAGATATTATTGTGAGAGAGATAGTATCAGCATCCATACGGAAGTTGTGGTAAGTTACAATATTTATTAATTATGATAGCGAGTGACGACAGGGATAAAATTCCACTCAACGAAATATTATCATGTTTTGCCTTGCAGGCTCATGGAGACGCACCTAGTAGCGGTTGGGCTGCATTATTATACAGTTGCATTTTATGAAGAAACTGAGGTAGGCTCCTGGCTTGTGGAGTTGTGGGGAAAGGCTCCTAAAAGTGGAGACCTGGCGCTGGGAAAGAAGATGTCGGAGAAGGAAGCAGAGGAGGAGAGGGAAGATTTTGGAGGAGTCGGATGATTTTGTCAGAGGAGGAGAGGGAAGATTTTGGAGGAGTCGGAAGATTTTGTCAGAGGAGGAGAGGGAAGATTTTGT
>JAQIXW010002499.1:0-15317 GCA_034700685.1 Willowsia buskii | reverse complement strand
CATAATCAAATCATATATTTTGTTGATACCCAAATGTAGTCAGCCCAAACTTTCTTTGCCAACTTGATAGCTTCTTCTTTCAGTCTTATAATGTGGCGAAATCGTTTAGGAGTCCAAGATACTGGACTCTCTCCTTGGTCTGATTGCTTGAAAGGCGGAGAATCTGTGATTGATACGGATACAGAATGATATTTGTCCCACTGTCCGACTTCCTTTTCCCATGCTCGCAAAATGTCAGGGGTTGCATCCTCATTATGATCACTTTTGATCCTGTGCAAAACAATAGCGCAAAATGATCCATTACATTGCACAATGCTAGCTTCAATTGCATGCACTTATTGAAGATAACCAAAATAAATTATCATACCAAATAGCAATCCGTTCTTTTGGGTAATCAAGTCTGTCGATTAGGGTAAAAAAGTATGGTAATGTGTGTGCTTTATTACGAGCAAGAATTGCAATGAACACTGTTGGGTTCAAGGGACTATTATCGGTTTCCGATGTTTCAGTTGCGTTGAGGACATCAGGAGGAACTAGATGACCACTCTTTTGGCAGACAATGAGAGTCGTGACTAGACAGGTATAAAACACTGAGTAGTGCAACACTACATTTGCTAAGCTGCTTCGAGCCATTGTGTGAAAAAGATAACCCTGAGATTCAAAGTTGCAAAGTAGAATATGTATTTGTAAAAACTACATTTAATACGCGCGTCCTCTCAATTTCTCGATTGAGATTAATACTTTTAGAAATGCCGTGTTTGGTGATTTCGCTTTATGATAACTCACGAAACTGTACCTAAACGCTCGCTGTGTTGTATTAGATATGTACTTTTAATTGACGGGTAACACTCAGTACTTGTGTTGATCAACAAAAGATGTAGAGCGTTCCAGTACGCATTTGTCAGTGAATATGTCTTAACTTTAAGGAAAGAAAGCGTCCGCAAGCACATTAACATGTCATGCTTGTTGAACAATAATGGCACAATTAATCCAACAAACTTTATCGGAATATATATTTCATTGCGTTTCTGCGAGTCCACATTAAGTGTGTAATGTAGTATAATAATATATTATGCTCCACAATGATAGTTGTGAGATTACATTTATGTGAAAGTGGTAGTAAGCTAGTTATTCTTTCAAAGTGTAATGTCCTTTTACATTGTGAGATTCTTGTATGTTCCTTAAATAAAGATTCGATACACATATATACTTGGAATTCTTGTCTGGAATCTTGTCTATGAACACAAAATGGTTGAATTTTGATTGAACTGTCTACTGTTCAAAGATGCAGGATGAGTTTTGGAGACTTTTTTGTATAAAATATCTTGACATTTTGAGTCCTAGTGTGAAAAAACATCTGCGAATACCGCTTGAAGATTGCGTTATCTTATGCTTTGGAATACTTGTGTATTCGGTAAAGCTCATGTTGATATGTCTTGTGCAATGCGAAGCGAGATATTTGTAAATAAAAGGAAAGGGTTCACTCTCACTGGAATGAACGAGGAAGAGATGTGATGCTTGGTATTGGTATAGTCATCAATACTCAAGCATATTCTTTGTCATTCATAACCATGCTTATATATCCTGCTCCGGAGAATCCAGTCAGTTTGTCAAAATTTTGAATGATGAAGAACTAACAGCTCAAAAATCCGTCATTCATAGTTCATAACATGAAGACTTTTTTAAACATTGACAAAACTGATACAAATGTAGAAACATCTTGGATGAATGAATTCCGAGCATTCAAGCCCCAAACCTCGGTCGTATGCAATTTGTTTCATAAACACTGCAGACATGATACTTGAGACGTTTGGAAGTAAGCTATTTCATATGAAAATAAGCGGATCTAAAAATTCTTGAAACAATTTTCGTTGAACGAGTAATTATATGATTTTGAAATTATGGGAAAATGACAGATTACAGAATATGAAAGAAATTAAATGGCATACAAGACCAAAGGGCAGTCGGAGCAATGAGCTTAGGGGATTACTATTTATTCTGGTCACATGAAAGGTTTATGAAAGTGCTTGTATTTCTTGTTATCTTTATATTTTATAAGGAAATGTTGTACGTTGTGATTAATGCGATAACCCGAGTAGGTATAAAGATGCAATATCCAGAACGCATTTTAACTCTCATTCTCCAGACATTCAATACAGTTGATCTGTGGTGCTCAGCAAACTTGCTTACTCCCCAGCACTTGTCACGAAAAAATAAAACAACACAACACGGAACTCTTTTTTTTATTTCTTTGACTTTATTAATGTATTACTGCATAACGAAACTCAACAACTGATATATGATCTATATAGATCAAATCAAACATGTATAATATATAATTTATTATTTGCCTATATAGCATACAGAACAGACTTACTGGTTAATAATACTGGGTGTTAAACAAAATTGTTAATTGAAAAACAAAGTCTTATTGTAAAAATAACTTTTAAACGGTTAGCGTTGACTCTCGACACAACTCTCGGTTAGTTTTGGTAAAACATTACATGACATGAAGATCTTAAAGCTAAAAAAATAACATTCAAAGTAGCGATTTCAAACACATGTGTATGTATACCATGATCGTTTGGAGGAAACAGAAATAACTTAAAGAAAGAATTATTGACCTACCTATACACATTGATTATAACTAAATACCTTATGTACACATGAATAAGAGTGTCAATGAACTTACAAACTATTACTAATGATATCTAATTCATTTTTAATGTGTAGTTATTATAAGAGAAGAGGTATAACAGTGACGCATATAATAAAATATAGACTGGCTTAGACAGCTTATAAATACACATTTTAATTATTAACAAAACATTAAAAACGAAAAGGAAAATGTTATCCACAATGGCCCGTAGAATTGTTACTAATTTCTTACATACTGGTATATTCAATTTTTCGCCATCAAAATATCAATAATTTACAATGCAATATCATTTATAATTTTGAATTAAATCAGTTTGCACAGTTCTTTCATCATATAAGGCATAGAGAAAGCACTCGGACGAATTAATGTATAACTATAGTTGTAGTTACAAGAGTGAAGTATTGGGTTTTACGAAAATAAGGTAGTCATGAATGAAAATATTTTCGACTGAAGCACAAGTTGAGGTTCCTGCCCTGTGTTAGAAAGATATGGATATTTTCTCAAGTAAAGGTGTAGAACAATAATCAAACTACATATATACAAGTAGATTCCCAGGCATATAATATTATAGCATTGAATAAAACGCTGCTTGATTTTACAAGGAATTCTTGAATCTATACTATATGCTAATACAACCTCGCTGCAATTTTATAATATCAAATGGAGTCACCTCACCACTACCACCTTCTTCATCGTTGGATAAATACAAATATGCAAGTAAAAGAACAATATGTTTTAGGAATTTCAATATAGGAAGAAATTTAATTTGCGTGAAAAAATAGCGTTGGAATATTCAGTAAAGTCATCATCTCGGGCTGATATTCAATATTTGTATGTGATGCCATAAATATGGCCGTTACCTTCTTCATTCAATACACACTGTGAAGCTGCATGATTGACTACTGGAGCTTTTAAAAGCATATGAAACAATTTTTATGATGAGAGAAAGTGCTTATATGAGGTCGTGTACTTACATGATTTCATCGATTTCAATGTGCACCACAATTTAAAGGTACGGTAAAGTCATCATCGTCACTGTCATAAAAAGATTAAGTGTGCGTACAATACGATTTCAATGATCGAATAAAAAAAGTAACAACTATTTTTTCCTAATCTGACAGTAAAGAACAGCCTCGAATATTTCAAATACATAATCATTAGAGTTGACGATGATGAAAGGAAACCGAGAGGCAAAGCAAACATTTTACTCACATTTCATTTCGACTTCCTAAACTCCTATAACTTTTCTAGAAATTCAGCCATTGAAGCGTTCAAAAGTAATAATGTTCTTAACATTACTCCCCTGCAAACATACATGCTCATTTATCATACATACATTTTCCTATTGCACGAAATTGTACTGCTGCTGCTGCTGCTGCATAAAATAAAATCTTTCGAAAGGATGTTGGAAGCACTAAAGCTACACCGCATAATATATATAATCATCATGTTTACTTTTCATGAATTGAAACTTCTCGTTTTTTTTTCTTTTAAAATAAATTTTAGCTGTGTTCCACGAGTCGTCGCTTTGCGCGGCTGTTGGAGTAGCTTCCTCGGGATTCTGCAATAGAGAGAACCCACTGCCTGTAGCTGATGACACAAAGGATGGAGTAGAAGATGACAAGTGAAGCAATAGAGACGAACGTCACTGTAATCACCAACCGATCCAATTTCCATTCAAATAGAAACGGAACAGGGATCCACGAAATGTGCACAAGAAGGCTGAGAAAAGTCATCAGAAGCCAACAGAGCGTTCCGCGCGAGGCTTCCTGCATGTACAATGATAATGATATGTTTATAACAACAACAAAAACAGCAAATGGGTTGGATTTGAAATGAGAATAAAATCAACTGAGCTGATTATGTTGATAAATTCTTTTGGATTTGCATAATATATTATTTTCCTTCATTTCATATATAGTGCGCCGGAGCATTCACAGAGCTCAAAAGTCGATATGTATTATCGACTCCAAGATACAAAAATAGATAATAATATGATGTCTTTTACGGCTGCATGGTATATTGGAATTGATGATGAGAAAGGGAGAGAAGATCATTTTGTCTTCAGTGCACTAGTGTTAATACCTACGCGCCAACGACTTTTCGTTCTTTTTTTTCTAAATGGGTTAGCTTCCTTATGATACAGATTTATTGCTTACCTCCCAAGTTCCATACAGCATGATGAAGCTAGGGATTGAATGGAGTGCTTGTATTGTGATGGTAGCGATTAGCAGGATTTGATAGGCTGTAAATGTAACATTAAAACACAATATTTTTATGTTTGCACATAGTATATTTCCTTTCAAACGATGTTCTATAATATGTCATCATGCAAACAGGTTTTGGTCGCTCTGATGCCAATTTTGATGTATGTATGTAGGCACACATAATATATAGATTTTGCGAATTTGGTTTGTAAAACTTTTCATGTGTGAGCATTTAAAAGTTATGCAAACTTACGGAAAGGGTCTTCTGGGGGTTCTATCCACTTTAAATGAGGAACATGCAAGAGTAATACTAGGAGTAGAGATGCAGTGATAAGAAGATCGTAAACCTGCAAGAGAAGCATATTATATTTTAATCAATATTATTTTTTGTCCTGTCTGCATAATTCTTAGATTGCAACGCAATAACGATAAAAGGATTTTCTATATTGCAATGCAGTTTGTCTCGTTTAATATGTGTCAAAGACGATTTTCAAATGTGGAATCAAGGTTAAGAAAAGAAAAAAAAACCAGCCAATACCATTGAAAGAATGGCGAAATACTTTGCTCCTGACCGAAGGTCGAGAAGGCCACAGCAACTGTTGACTAGCGTCATCTTGATTATCAAAAATGTCGTTTGTTTGCCAAAGTTGGCAGTATGATTGCACTAACTGATTGTATACTTTGATAACAGTTTAAAGGCCAAACGGTTTAACTTGACAGGTACAAACCCGAATCACTTGTGAAGGACCGTTCCATAAAATAAATATTCCTGCAACTCGTTAAAGTCACAGCTAGGCGCACTATTGACTGGTCAATCGTGGTTGTCAATTCATTATTTTATCAGTCTTTATCTTTGTTCTGTGGTATAAGGCCTCTGAATTTTCATCTCATTTAACATTAAATGATTTAAACTTGGCGAATGAGAAACTGGCAGAATCCTTCACTTGAAATACTTTCTTTGTTGTTTTTGTACTTGTACTAACAAATACTAAAAAGACAAACAATTATGCATATCCAACAGCACAAGAAAATTTTGCTATCGCCACTTTTAACAAATTTACAAAATTATCTGATGAATGTGTTACATGTGTGAGCAGACCCAGACAGTCCTGCAACAACTTGTTATCATCACTTCATATAGTAAAATATGTGCCACAAATACTACAATGCAAAGTTGACGGATAAGTGCGATTCATGCAAATTACTACGATTGCTCTTATTAATCTCAATCTTAAAACAGTTTCTCACAGATTTCACTTTTATCCATTTAATGCTAATTGTAATGACAGACTTTTACTTTTAGTACCGCACTGTGAGTGCAGACTGGCGAGGAAATACGTATACAAAACAGATTGTCAGAGAGGAACACACAATAAGAAAACCACTGATGATGATCCGTCTTCGTGTGTGCCAAAGTTTGGTATGTGCAATCGCAGGAATAGTAAACCTTGGCATAACATGCGTGTACGAATTTGTAGTAGCACACGATGAAAAGCATGAAATTTTTCTTTCTCGTGTTTCCTTTTAAAAAACTAATACGCGAATGCTATATGGAGAGGGTTTAAAGCATTTTTGTTGGACTACACACGAGGATGAAGATGGTCGTTCTATCGTAGGAGGAATGAGATAAGAGATGTGCGCATATATAGAATCTTTTTTTCATCTTCTTTTTAAAGGTACACGGCAGTAAATAATAATAATATGAGAAAATATATGGATTTGTTTGTGCATTAGATGTTAAAAAAGATCTAGGACTGTTTTTTCTGGTTAATAATACCAACCACAACATTACTTTTGCTGTGGCACATACATTAGCGTTCGAATGTTCATGAAATTTACTACTTACGACTTATGCACACCGTCGTGATACACACGTATGAGCACATTTGTAAGGAGAACATCATCAGGAGGATCATATCAGTACATGCTACTAGGCGAATTATAGTGGCATTCAAACAATCTATTAAGGGATAGGATAATGGAATATTCTATATGAGATTCTTTTCAATGATCTTTCTACCTTAGAGAAAGAGAGAGAGAGACATACAAACAAGCCATGAATCTCTTTTAGTTAGTCACTCTCCGATCTATGCGCTGCTAACAGCAATAATGGTAAAGCAAACATAGACAACATGGATTTAACATACAATGTGTCCTAATGGCTAAATGGAAGGGAAAAAATCGGCTAGTGTTACTACTTAGGTGTACCAATAACATGGCTAATGTAAGAGACTCGCTGCCAAGGTCTCTATTAAAACCTTCAGAAATCCCTAGTTTGTTCAAAATGGACTACTGCTTCTGACTCTGACTACGCTGCTGATTACATACATATTATATGACACCAGAGATGTGACTAGAAGCAGATGAGGCGACAGGAGAATCCTTCCATACAATTTGATGAGCATAGAACGCCCGTTCTTTTAATCACATTAACAAAATTACCTAATAACTAATATTTTCAGGTTAGCTCCGCATTCCTCTTGTTCACACTTTTATCTTATCCAAGAACAACAAAAAGTGAATACTTTTGAGCTCATGTTTTTGGAGGAGTCTTTTCGTTGGAGTTGTTATCAGAAAAAAAAGCTGAGAGAGAGGAAGGATAGAATAGAAGGGAAACAGTGGAACGGCTAAAATTAGATGGGAGACATGTGCTGCCTTGTTTCTGATGTAGAGCTTGCTCTAGAAGAGAGTTTCCGTTCTCCTCTCTTCTTCTTCCACTCGTCATTAAGCTTCATTCATTACTCAAGAAGACAGACAAGCAAGTTTAGGAGATAGAGGAAATGTCTGTACATATTTGTGTGTGATGTAGGCTGTTAAAGGTCATCTCGTTTTTATTTCGTATTTTGGTGGATTCTGCGGCACATTATTATGTATGCACGTTTACATAAGTAAGTAGATACAATGACGACAAGACTATTTAGGTATGTTATGGAGTTGTTGAGATACTTTGTATCTTTACATTATCTTCTTGACGCGATGCATGGCCCTGCCTTGCTGTCGCTTCTACGCGTGTGTAGGCGTCTGTTTTGCATTCACTTTTTTATGTGGACCTTCTTCTTTTTGGCTTGTGTCTTTCTCATGAATAAAAAAGGTTGTGTAAATAATGTACTTCTATACATTGGAGAAAAAAAGGCGTCTGCCAAAATGAAACTAAGCCATATATTCATCAATATTGTATTTGTAAACAAGACATGTACCTACTTAAATACTTTTAGCACCAATCATCAAACTTTAAGGATTCATTTTTAAGAAGTAATGATATAATCAAGAGGAATTGCTCAACCTGTAACATCGGATTTATGTCTGATAGAGAGAGATGTGAATGATGTGATCATAGAATGTGATAACAGACGTTGCATTTTCTTCTCTCTTGCTGGTGATGATAAAGATGAAAGATTAAAAAGTGATGTGATAGGAAAAGATTGTTGTGTTATGGTACATTTGAATATAAATGTCCACACTTTACACTCTTGATATCTGAGTCTTCAGTGCATATGGCTTTTGTAGACTTTTTCCTTTTTGGAGTTTTCCTGTTCCTCCCATTTCCCAGAACGATTTTTCATGTTGTTATAATAGAGTGCGTGTGTCACTCGAAAGAAATATATGACTAGAGAAGACCGGCTTGCACATGGGAGAAACTGATGATGTTAGAATAGTTAAATGTGCGTAGGATAAAATGCAAATGAAAATCATTTCCCCACTTCCTCTCGTAATTTGAGGGTTTTGGGTAGGTAGGTGTGTGTGAGTTGATTTTTAAAAACAGGGACTAGATAATTCAATGAAACTACTGGTAAAATGTAGCATTACGAATGTAAAATTTTGAGGTTTGCGGACAAGATTTTAGAGGCTATGAAAAAATGCAACGGACAGTCAGACAGAAAAAAAATCTTATTATAATAAAAAGCTAAAGTTATATAGCGGTATTTAGTACCAATCACTCACACCCTTTTAAACACATGAGTTACATGAATGATGAGACGTTAAGTTTGAAAATTTTGTAGAAAATAATAATAAAATGAATATCTATGACCCTTCGTGATTCCTGAAATTTAGTTCAAAGTTTTAAATTGCTCATCGTGATTGTGTCAAGCACTCAAGTTTTTCAGTAAAATCCCAACCAAGACTTACTTCACATCCATTATGCATCACAATATTGCTAGTTCAATTATTGTATTTAAAAATTTGTGAAGGCACACCCTCTTATTTGAGGTCCTTCTCCTTCTTTTCCATCTTGTTCTTCTTGTCTTCTTCCTTCAAGTTCAAAGAAGGAAATATCAGCCAGAGCCAGCCCAGAAATCACAGCAATAATGCCGAGCCAAGCGTGAGTGAACAAAGTACAAAATGACAACGAAGCAAAGTACATATACCTGTAAGAAAGCATAGAGTATACCAAGATGCCCCAGCAATATCGCAGTAGTGTTAGCTTGTTCAAATATGGCTTGTTATTCATAAAAAGCGTTCATGTATTTCGGTACACATATTTTGTGATTGTGGTGTCGTAGATTCCATTGATTTGATAGTTGGCCCGGGTCCCGGCTAAACAAACAATCAATTCAAGTCAGTGTGTGGGAGGAGTTTCAATTGAAAAGAAGATTGAGGTTTGAGATTGAGAGACAGAAAGTTATTAAGTGGTGCTCCTAATTATTGGAGCAATTGTCGTTTGGTTTTGGCTGTTTTTAATTATAGTTTCTTTGCTCGTAATAATCAGCGATTAGAAAAGGGAAAAGTAGACAATTGGCGTGTGACGTTTACCGTCAGATTCAATCAATATGTAAGTAACTGTCAAACAGGCATTTTTATTTTAAAGTAGTTCAATTTAGTGGTGTTTTAGTCATTATAGTAGTTGAACCGTGTTCGAAAATTCAGTGTCAGAAGCTAATGCTGTACTTTTGTGGTTTTTTAGGGCACGCCCGTCAAAAAAGGACGAAGAGAGAAGGAGAGACCGACGATCTTCTAGTTCTTCGAGTTCATCCTCTTCTAGTTCGTCATCCAGCTCGTCATCCTCTGGATCATCTTCTTCTGGGTCATCAAGTAGCTCATCCTCTTCATCATCCTCATCTGGATCTCCACAGCCTCGTAGAAGAGACGCTAAACCAACCGAAAGAAAGAGTCCAAAGACCAAGTCAGCATCACGATCCAGGTAAAAATATGTTTAATATTATAAAACAAACACCAATTTTATACCCTCGGGCATGTATACGTAAATTTTAAGCGTTAATTAGACCAAGTGAAGACTAATCTGTTCTATGTTTTTTGTTGATAATTTTAGATCCCCAAAGCCAACAGAAAGTGCGCCTGAGAAACGAGAAAAGGACAGAGAAAGGGACAGAGACCGTGATCGAGACAGAGATAGGGGTGACCGTGACAAAGATCGGGACCGAGGGAGGAGTCCACGACGTTCTTCAAAGTCTCCAAGACGTGGCAGATCACCAAAGTCATCTCCTCCTCCAAAGAGAGGTCGAAGTCGCTCTCGATCACCCAGAAAATCTCGCTCTAGGTCTAGATCCCCCAGAAAGGAAAGGGATACTCGTAAGTTTATGAGTTTTGCTTTAAATTCCTTTACAATTTTTGGTGCGACTCAGACATTGAGGTTTCAACATTCTACTCATTGTCAAACAAATTTCCCAACCCTTACACTTTCATGATTTGTAAATTTCAACTTTCGCTTGTCATCGCATTTATGTTGAAATCAAATTTAATCTTGATATCCTTTTAAGTTGATTTAATAATTTTTCGCCCGGTTTCTGGGCTCAGTATTTGATATATTTGAAAAATAGCTTGTGTACATCAGCTAAAGTTAATTATGATTCGTTGTGTTTTTAAACTTGTAGGTAGATCTCCACCAAAGCGGGAGCGAAGTCCCACCCCACGACCAACGAAAATACATGTTGGACGCTTGACTAGAAACGTGACGAAGGAACATCTGCAGGAAATTTTTGCTAGCTTTGGAACGATCAAGGTATGAGTTGATAATACAAGATTAAATGCAGAATGACAATTTTTGGCTAATCATGATTTAAACGTCGTTTTAGATGGTGGATTTTGGACAAGACAGGAATCATCCACATTTAGGGAGAGGATTTGCATATATCGAATTTTCCAATGCTGATGAAGCTGAAACCGCCATGAAACATATGGATGGAGGGCAAATTGATGGACAGGTTAGATTTCGAGAAACTAAAAGTCTGTAAAAGTTATAGCCGATCCACACGTTTAATTTTTCAAAATATTTTATGACATAGGAAATAACTGCTGCACCAGTCCTTAGCATCAGACCGCAGTTAGCATCTGCAAGGCCACCAAGAAGGTCACCACCACCCCCTCCACGAAGACGACGAGGTAAGACTTACAAAATTTTAAAGATCTGATTTAAGTTTCAATTATACAATCCAAAACATGAGGTATAATTGGAATGGTTTGCTGTAGGTTGGTCCCCCAGACCAAGGTCTCCTTACCGCCGTCGTTCTCCTCCACGTGCTCGTCGATCTTCGCCACCAAGACGCCGGCGTTATGAACGTTCTTCATCTTCTTCATCACGTTAATTTACGTCACCAGTCGTTGATAATTGATTGTTATGATTATATTTGAATCTAATTGTTTCAGTAGTAATTATTGATATTCGAATCGATTTACGATATGGTAGGTACCTATATAAAAACTTGACGGTACTATGTTATCTATAGGTAGTCTATATTATTTTTGGTCGTGTTGTCACTGCTCGTATTTGGATGTACTGACGTACTGTGGCTATATCTTTTAGATTTATCAGGTTAATGTAATGTTTACTTTAGATAGTTTTGTTTTACTGAGATAAACTTCGAAACACTTTCATAGAATTTTTGTGAATGTTACTTTATTGTATTGTTTTAGTGTTTAAAATAAAGAAATTACCACCATACTTTGGTTTTATGTTGAGTCAGTTTGCGTAGCGTACAACGTGTGGATTATAATTTGAAAAATCTATATGGTTGCTGAAGTGATGTCTTCAATTCCTGAAACTCGTCAATGAATCCTTATAGATGTTTTTGATTCTATATTATTTGAAAAATTCTAATTAGCCGATTGGCTGAAGTCTCCACTATCTAGCATAATTAGGGTTGGAAATAAGTTGTTTCGATGTACCATTAAAATACATAAACCGTAAAAACTTGGATTTCTTTGTCTCTAGCTGGTAGTACTGTAAATGGGAATGAATTGTTCTGAAACCACCTCACATCAGATGTAAGATCTGCTTTTTCCTTTACCAATAATACGAATAAGCCATAATTTGATTTTGGACTATTTTGGAGTGTGACTTTATATATTACAACCGACGATTTTTATGACCTCAGGGATTCCCCAGCTATGATGACAGACGACCCAGCCACCGCCATTTTTACTACGTTCGCGAAAGTGTACACAATGAATCCGAATAATAAAACATTTTGGCTCCCTTCATCTTCGTCTGCCGTTCCCGTATCCTTTTACTTTGATAAGCATCGCTCAGTGTACAGAATTATTAGTTACGATAAGAAGGATCTGGTCGTTAACAGTACAATATTCCCCTCAATGACATTTATTAAAACATCTACCACCTTCGGACTTTGGTCAGACACGAAGCTAAGAACGATTTACGGGCTGGGATTCACATCAAACGAAAGTTTGGTGCAGTTTGCTGAATGGTTTGAGAAGATAATCAAGGCAGCAAAAACACTGGAAGAAAATTTGCCACTTCCTCCGCCCGCACCAAGTGCTGTATCAATTGGTTGTGAGGATAGCTCCATTAAAATAAATCCAAGCTGTTTAGCAGCGCCCGATCCAGAATTGCAAAATATCAACAACTCTGGGGCGACAATGAATTCAACCTCTTCGATGTGGTATAATAATGATTCAGAAGGACATGGGTGTCGGAATTACGACCCTCCAAAGACCGTTCATGTTGTTGATAGCAGTATTCAATTAACCACATCCAACCGGGGAGATGGTGACTATGAAGTAGTTCAAATGTCTACGTCACCGATGGAGAAACTTGCTCTAGAAAACTTGCAATATCAACGGGAAGTTCTGAAAGTTAAGCAGTTAGAAATCGAATTACACTCTATGAGGACAACAGTAAATAATATGCATGAAGCGCTTCAGCGGAAATCTTTGGAGTTTGAAAAAATCAGAAAAGAGTTATCAGAGTCGAAAGACGAATCAGAGGAGTTGAAGGCCAAGTTAAAAACAGCACAGGACCATATAGCAAAGCTCCAGGAGTCGGAGGCGATGCTCAAGGAAGAATCTGAAGACTTCAAAATACAACTTCAAGAGAGGGAGCAAATTCTTTCAGATAAGAAAGATGAAATCAAGTATCTGAAAGCAGAAGTGGAAAACGCGGAGGATGTGAAGAAAGAGAACGATATTTTGAAGGAACGGCTACGACAGCTACAAACAGAGTTTGACGTTTCAGATAAGAATTGGGATGTGGTGGAAATGGCTGCTTGTGATATGACGGGAATTATCCAGGGATTGATTGGAGTACAAGGTAGATTGAAACAAGTAATACCTGCGTCATCGTCAGGAGATATATAGTTTTTACGAAGCTGCTAAAATAATTGACAAAACTACTGTTAAAAGTTCATAGCCAGTAAAAACAGCAATTAGCAGTTACGGATGTATTGGAAATTTATTATTGTACGCATCAATTTACAATTACAAGATAAGTCCCAAAATTATAAGTAAATACTGACTACACAGTAATTTCAGTCATCATCACTGTCGCTGTCAATGACGAAAGCGCGTTTCTTCTTCACAACAAGGCCAATATCATTTTCTTCATTACTGTCCGAGTCTGCATTAGTCTTCCTTACTGCCACAGACTCATTATCGCTCATTTTATCAAAGCTATTTTTATCCATGAGATCGGAAGGAGCTGATTGCGGAATCTTGTCCAGTACGCTAGAAGCTTTGTCGCTATCACTGGATTCAGAGTCAGAATCGACGACAACCCTTCGTTTTGCTCCCTTATTTTTTCTCGTGTCGTTGTCACTATCGTCCATATTAACAGCGGCGTCACTGACAAGGCTGCGTTTCGACATGGTAGTTGTGGTAGTAGTGGATGTAGTAGTGCTGCTTTGACTGGTGCTGTCACTGTCACTTTCATCACTCGAGCTAATCAACTCTTTGGAGTTGGATACTTTGTCAATTTTGTCATTGATAACGGGAGCAGGAGTAGTAGAAGCAATACCATTTTCCTCATTTAGATTGAACAGCTTCTCCAGTCCGTCCAAACGAAGCTCAACATCTTTTTTCTTGAATGTAGATGGAATTCTCCAGTAGGTTTCCTACACGGAAAAAGATAAGAGATGCGATAAGCAGAAGATTCTAACTAAAAAGTTTTTTGTAGAAAAGAAACAAGGGAAAATTTACCTGTTCACCGGGACGTAGAATGCCCAGTTGCTTCATGAAATCTTTGAAATCTGTGTCAGCAACTGCCAGTATGCACTCGGCATCAATTGGAACCAATGGCACACTTTCGTCTGAGTCTGGGTCATCAATGATATCCTCTAAATAGTACTTCAGTGATTGCTTTAGCCAGCGAAGAGCAACTGACATGTCTGTGGCAATGAAATTTAACATAAGTATAATTACCATATCTAACAATTTGAGTCTATCTTCATATATGCTTAAATCAGTGCCAGAAAAGCACACACCTTTAGCCAACAACCCTTTCCCAAGATTCACCACCGTCTCTTCATCATACGATCCAGCATAACCACCGACGTTCGAATTATTTTTGTCAGAATCATCACTGGCTTCACGATCAGAATCCGAATCTGAGCTATCTGAGGAACTGCTACTACTCCCACTGTTATCTCTACGATCCCGATTAGTTTCCATTACTTCTCTTTCTCCTAAAAACGTTAAAAGTACGGCTATTAGTAGCTGGATGGAACCTCCATACGTTTATGCTAACAATAAGTAATAGTCAATCCAAATATAATTCATTACCGTTATTCTCGTTTTCAGAATCAGAACCTCTAGAAACTTGACTCCTGCTCTTAGCCTTAGATCCACGCTTTCCTCTCTTCTTAACTTCTCTTTTGTCGTGGATTAAATCAATCTCCAACATCTTTTGAATTACAGCTTTCTTAGATCTTTTCAGTTCCATTTGTGCCAGTATATTACCCATAATGTCATCAGAATCTTTGTATTCCGCGAACAGCTCTCGTAATTTAGTTACTTCCTCATCCCCCCAAGTTTTTGGAGCCCTCTTCTTCTTGGTAAATTCCTACATGCATTAATTAAAAATTATTCACGTAAGTTAGAAACGTACTTGTATTCTCAGTAAACGTGTGATTAATTAGAATACATCCACATTAAAAACGAACCGTTGAATCGACCAACTGCTTTTCAATAAGTCTATTCATAAACATGCGCTTGCTCCTTGGCCGCCATGTCCACCGTTCCATTATGAACTCGATCAATTTTTG
>JAQIXW010002498.1:0-15318 GCA_034700685.1 Willowsia buskii | reverse complement strand
AGCGATTTGTGACAAAAATATAATACAATGATTTTCTTTTCCTTGCTATTCGAACTACTCAAAGTTACTTTTCTACTAAAGTAGACTTGTCATAAAGTCTCTTTTAGTAATTTCTCAGGAACTTGACATTGTTTCACTTTCCTTTCGTTCCATCTTGTTTGCCGCTTTTTCATGCTTGTTTTGTCCTACGAATAAGCCATGCAGAGCTGTGTCTGAAAAAGTAGCTCAAAGCAATATTAAAATTTATTTCTAACCCGTGTCATTCTCATGTACACCTTGACAGACAGACAGCCAATGTAATATTAACGAGTAAGTTTTTCTACATACCCGGACCGGATCGGCGATTCTATTAATATACTGGTTTTGCGATACCTATTGTCAATATGTATTGTGTGGTGGATTTGCTGGTGGAAGCCAGTAGCATGTGCGGTGCGTAATGTGTATTAGATAGAACTCGGAAGTAACATTTGTTCCAGTAAGTGGTAAAAGTTGAAAGTTTCCTCCCATTATCTCTTTTCCAACAACGAGGGAGGAAACTAATGAGGAAGTAATACATCTACATAGTAGGTAGGTATATATTGCGGAGAGTATATGATCTTTTCGACCTAAAATCCTTTTCTGACACCAACAACAAGTTTTACCTCCAACATGGTTTCTCGTTCCAAAAAGCATCGAGGTTAGTACACACAAACAGTTCTTAAATAAAAGTGCTTTCAACTTTGTGAACGGTGTGGAATGTATATCTCTGTTATATACTGTGTTGCTTATAATTTGGGCAAGATTATGGCTTCCACGACAAAATTTACACCCATCAAAATGGAAAGGGCGGAGGAAATGAAATGAACACAAAAGAAAGTTTTGAGAAAAAACTTCAGTCCAATTTTGCTATTCTCTTCCATAGTTCCATAATTTCACCGGGTTGAACGGGAAAAAAGGAGACAAAAAATATTTGCAAAATATGTTCACTCGTGTAGTTCATCAAGTCCAAGTACCATTGGGATAACTGTATGACAGAAGATGGCTGAAATAAAATGAATACTGCTGCTGGAAATCTCCAGTGAAGTCGCAAAGAAAAGTTTTCGAAGGATAGTCGAAATTATTATCTCGGGATTAAGTTCCATTAAATTCCATACCACCAAAAAGTAGAGTGCTTCGTATGTAACATGTTCATCATGAATGGAGAAAATTCTCTGTGATGTGACATGAACTATAGTGATGCTACTGGTGCATCATCATTTCCATTATATACACATGCTGATACAATGGAGTAACGTTCGACTTTTGTAACATTTCCATTTCAGCCAACAGCTGCTAGTCATCTTGTTCATGGTCAATAATAATACGAATAAGCTCCGAAGCTACGTCACTTGGCATGGCAAGAATCATTTTTTCAGCAAGACTATTTTGACTGAGCTAGAGGAAGAGTTTATTTCTGCATAAGTATAGAAATGATACACAGAATGATATTCAAATGCGAAATTGATGCACATCTAATTTCAGTTTGCATGAAGAGCAAAAATGGGTTTATCGAGAATCGAGATCCTAGCACAAGTGGTTAAAATCTATTCAATTTTCAAGTTACATTCAACCTTTGAAGCAGCAAGGAGAATTTATAAATTTGAAGGATAGTGTACGCGTGCTGCAACAAAACTTTTTGCTTAGTTCGTCGGGAAAGATGTGATCATGAAAAATTATATTAAAACAAGGAAAAATTGTCGCTGACTTGAAAGATTTGACACTCTGCATACTGTATTTTAGTTTAGAGAGATTGGAATTTTATATAGTATCAAGAAGTGTTTTCAATAGGAACTTTACATACCTTCTCTTGTCAAATCGTAGAGTTTGAAAATTGGTCGGGTTAGTCAAGGTCTAATGCATAGATATTGTAATGTCAAAATCGAACATCTCTATTTTCCGGGTCTTTTAAATAACAATGTCGGTAATTGCTTTGATTCTTAGCATTGCTACTCTATTTGGAAGATTTTCAGAAGACTTTTCCTGTACTTTCCTTGTCAAATCCAAGTACAATATCTGTTTTTGTGATTGAATACATGCAAATAAACTTGATATGAAAAACAAGTCATCCATAAAAAATATTTATTTAGGGCAATAAGAAGTTGAATATTATTAAATTTTTTGCTGATACTCACTTTCGTTCGGCATCACTCATATATAAATGCCCTTGAGTCAAGTGTTTACAGCTTGCGACTTTAGTGAAAGAGGTATGAAATATCGACTTGAGTATTAAGTGAGCAGAGTAGCACTGAGTTCCAAATTGATTCAATTTCCTGAGTGGAATGTTGCTGTTATAGAATGATAAGTAGTGGTAAAACACATTTATATCTATATTTCATGCTCTTACTACTTCTTCATCCCACGACTGTAAATACTCTTTTCTTTTCTGCTCACTTTCTCTTCTTAAAGACTGCCTTCTTATCTACCTACTCTTTTTCTAATCTTTCCTCACTCAATGATGATGTGACTCCTTCCTCGTGTAGCATTAAATATAAAGTATTGAATCTCATACTGATGTGAGTATGTAGCGTAGTGTGCAGTCAAGTAACTTATTTACTGTGGCGGTATGTCAACTTGGGTAATAATCCTCTTTTCTTACTTGAATCGATCCGTGTGTGGCACGACATGTGAGTGTGTTTTACTTAATGTAAAACTTTTTTTCGTGAGTTGGATTGGATCAGAAGTGCTTATACGCTTAAGCCAAGACAACGCAATGTACGTGCGTCTTGTCTATGTGTCCCACGCAGTCTGACATAACGTGTCTGGTTAATCCAAAGAATGAGATAAGAAAATAGCGTGCATTACGTGAATATAGTGCTTCCACTAAATCCACTACTTGCTAACATAAATAACCAGGAAAATACGGAGAAAGTTGTTCAAACAAAATAGTTCATTCTTTTTATAAGTGTACAACAACAAAGAGTGGTTTTACGTGAACATCATGAATGAATCTTGCAATTATAGTGAATGGATATCGTGAGAACACAAGGTATCGCGTTCAAGACATGACGTAAAACTTTTCACTAGGAAAGTACACGTTTCTACGATATCAAACAAGCAAACCTGTCTGGTGTCATATATTTCCGTCACAATGGCAAAATAACAATTGTCGAAAAACTCAAAGGTTACAATGACAAAATTATAGAATAGATTTACTGGAGTCATAACATGTGCTTCAATTAATTAATTTTTATAAAAAAATAGATCATGGAATTAGGAAGTTTTCGAATGAACCGATAACTTACAATTAGCATCCATTTTTTTAAAAGGTGAAAGTTACCATTTAGTCAACGTGACTTTCCCCGTAATGATAGTATGCGAAACAAAACTTAGGTATCTGGAAAAGGAAACGAAAATAACTTGGAATGATCCGATAAAAGGGATAACAAAAATGAAGGAGAAAGATCATACACCCATTTCTAATCCTAATCCTAGCACTGGAGGTATTTTTTCCTCTATAATTTTATGCTCATGGGAAAATACTCGTTTATCTTTCCTTTCTTCATTTTTCAGTCATATCATACAGTTCTCTATCGTAAATGTACATTTCTATATTGTGAATGTACCGCTAATGTACAGATTCCGGAATCAATTTTTATTCCGTTTTCATCAATTGAATTTGTTCTTCCAAAAATATATCGATGTATTATACTAAAAGTTCGCATCTAGTGAATTTGTTCGCTATTTCCCCATTCTGTCTGACTTTGAACGAATAATGCTGCATGCGTTATATATGAGTCAACATTACGCCAAGTTGACGTGGGAAGGACGAGATGAAGAATCAATCGTCGCCTGTAGGCGTACACTCATTCAGTCCGTCTTTTTTGCAGAGAATAAAAAAAAACAGCTTTGTTGTTGTTACGTGATGCGCCTCTATCGGGGAAAGTAACACAAGGAGAAAACGAGAGACATTTGATGGAAATAAGAAAGGAAAAGGCACTTCATCACCTTTTACTGTTGCTTGTGTACTCTACATTCTTCATTGCCTTGTCTGTTATTACTCACAATATATCTTGCTGAAAACCCTCTTCATCGGATTAATCAAATGGAACACACACACACACTCTCACTTGTTATATTTTTAGTGGTGACATGTTCTTGTGTCATCAAAACTACTTTCCTTCCATGAGAAAGATAGACAGATGTTGTTGCTGCTGCTGTTTTGCTTGGAAGCACATAATCTTAGGGTAGTAAGCACATGCATAAAGAAAGAAAACAGAAGTATATACAAAATAGTATGGGTAGCGGGTAGTGTAAAGATTGAATTGGAGAGTATAGAATGCACTGGGGATATACAATAACAAAAACACAATAATATATAACACACGCATGTTTTATGGATCAGGAGAAAATAAAAGACACCTCTCATCTTTCCCATACTCATGCATATTTTCATGAGGCTGATGGGAAAGTATCGTATTTTAGGAGGATGTGATGTTGTCACACTACACTATTGTCACGTAATGCCTTCGGTTTTGCTTTCATGTCTTTATATATAAATGACAGACATCAATGGAGAAGCTAAAAGCGTATACTAGAGTGACTGGAGAATTGATGTAAGATGAACAAAACAACGTCTTTTATGCTAGTTTTGTTGAAAATTTTCTCTTATTATTACTAATGCAAGTGGTAATATGTTATCAGAAATAAAGATGATGTTTTCTTCTGCAAAACAAAATATTCTGAGATACAACGAAAGCGTGCTGTTTTTGGTTTTCTATAGACAAAAGGATTAGACAAGGGATCTGTACTTGAAACCAGAATAAAGTGTTTTTCTGTTTTTTCTTCTTGTGACGGATGATGGTGATGATGATGATGCCATAATAAAAAAATAAATGACAAAAATTTACATTCTTTTTGGCTACTATTTTCTCTCTTTCTGAATTGAAGGACTGTTAACAACAACATCTACAAAGTTTAAACAACAAACACGATGAAAAGTTAACGGTAACCTGAAAATGGAAACTTTTCCCTCACTTTACAACAAAATAAAAGTAAACAATATAGGCATCTGAATAAGAAAAAAAGAGAGCAAACGAAGGAAAGTCAAAGCTCGTGTACATAGTTGATTTGCTACAGCTGGTCTCAAAGATTTTGCTGTGCAATTTACAGCACAAATATATAAATGTGAAATTCTTTTGCAGCAAGTGAAAGCATTGAGAGCCAAGAGAAAAACTTTCTCTCAATATCCAACTTGTTGTTTTGTACAGAACAAACGGTTTTCTTCTTCGTTTCGAGTAAACGCACACTTATCTGTCTTTCTTTTATTCTCACGAATAAGTTTTTTGCGAAGGAATCTTAAACAAAAAAGAATGTTAACTGGAACTGGAATCAACTTTAAAAAAGGAAAAGACCTACAATGTGGTGCATGCTTCTATACACCGCTTAAGTTACTACATCATCAAACCCTTTTTAATAGCAAGCGATACAAATTTTTGCTTTTTGCTAACTTTTTACGATGGAATTCGATGAAGAGACTGACTGATGAAAAAGTGGGGAGAAAGAGCGAAAACAGGAAATATGAAGTGGTGCGATGGGAGAAAACTGCTTTTTCTTCCTCTTGGTCGATTCTATTGCTTGACTGATTTTCTACCACATTTTTATTATTAATAATAATAATAAACCGTGAAGTATATAATAATATGTACATTCAATTACTGCTGTATGGATGATGTGGCGATATTGAATGAAGTAAAATATAGGCGTGTGAAATATCATTTTTCTCTTTGTGCATTGAAAAAAACTCTGGATGCCAGAATAATAGTTTTGGCTTCACGCTGATAGACTGACATTCTCAGGTTTTCCTTCATCATCAAAACAACTATTTCCCTTGGCTTGTTCCTTTTTGTAGCCAATTTATATATCAATTTGAACACAATCATCATCAACCCCAGCATTACTTCATCATTTTCATCATTCAAGCATATGTTTATATATTTCTGATTCTTTCTATTATGCTCAATCTTACTCATTGCTTTATCTACGAAAATTGTGTAAAAAATTGTTTACAATTTTTCTCAAGAGAAACTATTTCCCCATTCTGTATTTTGTGGAAATTTATTTGCGCGAAAGGAGAAAGAAAGCGTTGGAAAGGAAGAATGTATGCCTATAAGTGCAATCATTGCGAAACTTACAAGCACGGTTTGTATAACAGAAAAGCTAGTAGGTCTCTGAAATTACACTCGCTGGTGAATTGTATATTTTTAGCAGACAAACAACTCTAATGGATGTGTTACGATGATTATATTTTTTTATGAAACTTTTTAACGCTTTTCGTTGTTGTTGATGATTTTTATGTCATGTAACCTTGCGTGTTGCTTGTATCCATTCCACAATAATTGTAATGTTTCCCATTAGCTAAAAATGATATAAACTCTGTTTAATTGTGCAGAATTACTAGTCATTTTGACATGCACGAGGCATGCATGCATGCAAAACTGAAGGTCGTTTGGTTTGACTGCGTATTTTTTAATGAAAGCAGACTTGCCAGTGGCAATTCTTCTACGCAGAATATAAACACTCAAAATGAAAAGGATGTGCTAAAATTGGAAACGTCCATCAAGTCTCAATTTTACAGACTATAGGTATACGTTTTTGGAGAGTAGAATCAATGTTTTAATTTGCGACCTTTGAATTTTTAGTTCATTCAATATTCAGTTACGCTTCTCATTCGTCGTGCTCTAGGTCCTCATCGTATTCCTCTTCGGTTCTGCTGTCTGCCTCGTCTTCCCACATTTCCTCAAGATTGTCCCACGTTGGAGAAACTGCAATATCCGACAACGGTTCAAACGGAACATCAGTTTCACCTAGTCCCTCGAGTTCAAGTTCTTCGTAATAGTATTCGTCGGTTTCTGATATTCCAGGAAAATCACCGTCCCCATCAACCATGTCGCTTTCCCTTTCAACACCATCTTCATTATTCACTGTTGACCTTTGATTTTCAGCTTTTTCTCTTTTTCTCAGAAGAGACGCAATATAGTCGTTCGTTGTTTGCTGCTGCCTGTCGTACATATCGACAATCTCTGTTCCCATTTTGCACAGATCGCCGACTCCTCTCTGTGAAAATACACCATAATAACTCAAATGACCAAATGACAATATAATTCAGACAATGATTGGCAGCATTACTCTTGCGAAAGGCGTGCTTTATTTCAACATAAATATTTATGACACGTCTAACAAAAACAGTAGTAATATATGACTCACTTGATCGTCTTCAAATACCATTTCCACAATTGGCGACTGATAAGGCTTCCATTGAGCTCCAAGGTCGCTATTGGGTGCAACTCCGTACCTTTTCTGGATTTCGTGAAGAGTCAGCACTTTCGGTCCCTCCACTTTAGCCTCTTCTTCCCCATCAATGATGCCCTTGTTCTCGGAATCTCCAGACGAAGTCAAAACTCCGATATGTCCGACGTACTTTTCTAGTGAATTCCTGGAAAGCTTATGTCCGGCTATTCTTTCGACATGCGCTTCAGCTGGTCTGACAATATGCCCTGTATGCTTATCAGCTTCGGAAGCAGATATTCTAACATGATCTGTATGCTTGGGCGGATGCCCAATTTTTGAATAAAATTCTCCTTCAATGTTTTCTCCCTCATCCTCATCTTCATCATACTCGTCGTACTCATCTTGATTTAATGCCATTTCCTCTCCATTCATTATTATCTCAGGTATGCTTTCTCGCCCTAAATGCGTGTTGGGTGAGTTCAAAATGCTGATCTCACTTTCTTCATGCTCCTTTCCTGTTTTATATAAGTCATCAGTCATCATATTTACGCATGAAAGAAAGTTATAGAAATTCGTATTCGTATCATATAACGACTATATTTTAGTTTGATCGAACATATAAGTATTGACCCTGGTTGATTCGCGGTACAAAAAGTACTATGTGTACATATATACCTGGCTCTTTTGCAATCGGGAAATGACCGGGAAATGACTTGAACACGCGTCCAGTGTCGTCATCTATAAATGGGTCAACGGGAACAATAGGGGGTAAGTTGATAGTTGGCGTAACAGCGTTATTCAGTCTATTGAGTCGGTTGAGAATGCGGTTGACTCTGTATTGAAACAGCAACATATAATATGTCGGTATAAATCAAAAGACAAGAGGTAGAATTGATTTTTATATAATATGTAGTTAAAAGGCTTCATATCATCTTTGTGCTTACCTGAATACAGGATGGTTGTATAAATCCTCCATTGCTGGAGTGGGCTCAGTATACCCATCGATTACCAACTGACGGAACCGGTTATGCTCAGCTTTTCTCCTTTCACGTGTCCGCTTTTGCCATGTTACTTCCTCCTCTTCTTGAAGTCGTTGAAGAAGAGTGGCCATGTACTTGGTGTCCGTGATCCGAATCCGATCGGAACCCATGAGGCGTTCCAAACGGACGATGACACGTCCAGGTCCATCGGCACTTGAATAAAAATGTGACGGACATCAAAAGACTGTATATAGTAGTACTAACCCTTATATATATTTTTTTGGCACACCCGCCGTTTCATTGCACTATATTAATGGAATAGTTAAGTGTCAAATTGTCAATATCGTTGAATGATATATTTTTGGCGAGCTTACATACGGAAATTCTAAGTCCTTTCGGTACGAGATGGTTCCTTGAAGGCTTAATCTGTGTTGTGTGGCGAATAACCCCTTTCCCAAGGAGGATTTGCGCCCTGTCTTGCTCTGGCGAGGTTGGTTGGTGGTAGTCATTTGAAATTTTGAGAACTTTCTGTTCCGCAGGATAACTAGTTTTTATTAAATTTACTATTTCGTCAAATAAAATCTGGTTTCTGTTTTAAAAAAATGTGAGTTCTAATTGAGTTCATTTACAAAACGATTTCTAAGAAAGTTGTGTGCTAGAGTTGGCTTTTATGACTTCTTGTCGTCAGCAATGTCAGTAATGTCAGCTTTCAAAAATAATAAGGGCAAGTGGACATACTTCAAAGGGATAATGCAAACTCCTGATGACTCATGAAGTATGAACGGTAAAGGGAGAAGTATCTCCACGGAGAAACCTTCTGTACGGCGTTTTGTGGCCTTACGTCATCATTGCTGCAGGCCCACAGGGGAATTTCAGCTTGGATTATGTGGAATAGAAGTGAAGAAGTATCATATTCATGCTATCCTTAAGCCTTTTTTTGGCGTTACTATAAAAAAGAAGTGACCCTATACCGAGTTGAAAAATGCCAACGTAAACTATATTCTCTAGATGAATGGACATATGTACGTTCTATACAAAATGGTAATCAAACTGCCATTATAAGTAGACGGATTTCGTAAACATAATATGGCATTCATAGTAGCCCCCTTTCTGCAGATTAGTAGTCCATAGAATTGACAAGACTGAGAGAAGTAAAGTCAATTTGTAAACTTTTTGACAACTGTTAAAAGCATCTCACGGGAATTAACGCGGACCACACACGAGCAGCACTTTTAAAGAATTATTTGACAAGTCGGCAATTTACCTTTGCTTTCATTCTGAAGCGCCAAAATGTCTAACTGGTTTTTTAAGTGCCTGTTTAAGTGCACGAAGGAGGAAGAAAGTACTTGAATATTTGCCCTTTGCAAACGGTGTATGGCAGGAGGGCTAAACGAGAAAAATATGAGACAGAAATTACTTTTGGCTTCCGTCTTTAAAAAAGACCATTTGGGAAAAGTATTCCAAAACCAGAAAGCAGCACACAGCATACATTCATAACCACCATTCATTACAATTTCTCACGTGATCTCTTGCTAAAGTTTTCCTGCACTTCCACGAAAATAAATCTGAACCTGAAACCCGTGTGGAATTGACCGTGGGTGTTTGTAACTTGCTAGAAAGGTGATTGCAAATGTACAACTATTCAACTTTTTTTTGCACAAATACAGTAGCTGTTCCCTTCGCCCTTGAAAGTTAGTTGCAGGAAGAGTTGGTATCGCGGATGGAAAAAAAGCCAAGGCAAAATGCACTGCCAAATAAGCAGATGAAGTTATGAGCGCTTCAATGTTTTCTCCCCTCTTTTATTGCATGACCTTCAACAAAGGAACAAAATGAATCCGAACAATAACAATCCAAGTTAGGAATATGCCCATTATTTCCTATGCATTCAGCCCATCAACACATACCTTAGCAGCTATTTGATTTTCCCATAAATATCAGACTCTACTAATTTAGCACGGCTTTTACACATGAAACTACACAGTACTTTCACTCTGGAGAAATTGAGTGCAAAACGACTTGAATTACATTCCAACCACTTCCTGGAATGTGCCCATATTCTGAGGATAGTTCGTAGTAGTAGGGGTAGTGCGATAACAGTCGTGCTCCCAATATTCCTCTAAAACTGCATGATCATGGTGATCAGTCTCATTCTTTTCCGTGTAAATCGGCATTTGGCTGTACACACAGTCTGTTCCACAGTTATTCTGCTTACATTGCAGTTTAAGGCAATTGCTATTCTATGCAGTGCATTTATCTTAATGAAACGAGAGAGCAATGAAGGCAGTGGAATAGTTTTAATGTGCTACTTTGATATCTTCCACGACACTGATATTGCCTATTTCCCTCCCTCCAGGACATACATAAATGGATGAGATTACCATCCTCTGTTCATTTCTGTTGTTGTCGTTGTCGCCGGTACTGTCACTTATTCTCCTTCGTTTGTGTGACTTTCCATTGCTAAAGAAGAAAGTCAGCGTGCTTAGGTAGCCAGCAATAACGGTTAAAATGCTTGGAAAAATCTACTTCCACCATATCTTTGCTTTGCCGACCATATCGCATGAATAAATAGCCGCCTTTCCCTCGAATGACCGCACTTTGCACATCACATCAAATGCTACACGTTCACTGGCCACCCACTTTTATCTAGACGAGTGAAATGACACACGCAAACAAGGGAGCAGGAGTGCAAACAGTCGATTTAATTTTTAAAACTGCTATCAATTCTACCATTTTCAACTTCTCTGTTCTGATTATGCAATACCAGACTCATGGTAAAACAAAATGTACAACTGGATCCATTTTTGAGGGATATGTAGAAGACTATTAGGTACTAATATATTACTGTTACTCTATTGTCAAACGGCTTGTCATAAATGGCATAATAAAGCGATCCAAATAACAACGCTATTTAGACAGAGACGCTATACATAAACTGAAATGTATATTGCGTATATCATGGAAAAGTATCTCGTTGAGGGAAGTCGGTTAAAGATAAGAATATGTCACTCTAAAACAATACATTCTTATGCTTCTATATATGAACTGCATAACACCTGTATTTTGCTGAGTAATAATGAAGCATTTTTCTCCTTGTAAAACGCAGCCACAAATACATACTTTTTATACATGAATTATTCCAAAAATAGTGTGTCAGCAGAATTTTTGAAAGATTACGCAACTGTATATACATTCCCACTACGTTAGAAGGCATGATTTTCAAGAAAATACTTGAAAAGTTATCTTTCCACCCACAAAGGCCACCTTTTGCATTTATCATTCTATCCTTCAATTTGTGGAGATTACAAGGCATGGTACTTGCGTCCTGTCAGTGGAAAAAGAAATAGTTGCGGTCACTTCATGTGGTGACAGCTAAGGGAGTTTTTCACATTCCAACTTTTTCATATGGTGTGGAACAATATTAGTATTTTTATATAAAACCATATAAATTTGTAAAATATGAAGGAAATATTGCTACCCAGCGAGCGATATAGCAAGACGTTTTTTTTTGTTGACAAGTAGTTTCAGATAAGAAGGAAATGTAACGACACAAGTGGTCTGTTCCTTTCTTGTGTGTGCGTTAGCCTTTGTATCCGTCTTGGTGATGCAAAGAACCAAAAAAAAGAACAAAAGAAATGTATGAACTAACAGTTTCAGAGCCCTAGTGTATATATCTCTTGGTTAGTTACTCTCGTAACTTTTATTCTTGTTTTCGCGCAGTGCAATATGAGCCTCAAACTACTAGAAAAGGAAATACATAAAACAACTCAAGCTTAACTCCATAAGTATCAGCGTAACTCCTAAACTTAATCCAAGTGTGGACTCATTTCTTTTACGTTGTAAAAGGAAGGTGCTTACACAAAAACCAGTAGTGTTCATTCTCTCAGAGGAAATGCATGTTTTGGCGTCTGTCAGCCTCCTTTTTTCTTCCTCTCTCTCTCTCTCTCGTTCCCTCGTTTTTTATTCGTCACTGGACTTCTAGTTTTAACGTCCCTAGACGCAAGTAGCTTTGTACTTGATGGTACACAAGCGTAAAATACAGGGTTAAGTTTGGGTTTGTAATAATAATAAAAATAAAGAATAAAAATATATCATATTATGAGAGTTATGGGGCAATACATTATTGAACTAGTTGGATATTGTTAGTTGTTGTGTATACGACTATTTTTATACTACTTTCTTGTTAACCAATCCAAATTTGACGTTACATGTTGCTTTTTCTTTATGTGATTTTATAGAAATAGGGATTTTGGGGTAGTTTATTATATTTTTTCAACTTTTTTTTCTACAGAAAAGTAAATTAAATTCTTGGTAGCTCTTTATTTTATGTCATACGTAACATAATAATCCTATTATTATTTGCTTTGTATTATTTCTATTTTAAAATCATACCGTTTTAATAATATGCAATAATAAAAGAAAAACTCGTTCTGGCAAATATGTGGTTTCTTTATCTCGCTACGGGATGAGATAAGAAAATATTATTATGCAATGACAAAAAAGGCGCTTCGAGCATAAAGGGTGGAATTAAGTTATTCCAAGTACCAGAAACACAATAAAATTTGAGACTTTCATTTTCTTTATGATTGTTGCCATCAAAAGTCGTTTTTTCCTTCATGATTAAATTTCTTTATCATTTTGAAATTCATTTTGACGCAAGTGGAGAAAATAAATGATAAGAACGTTAATATAAACGCATAGTACTTATCCCTTTCCCATGCACTCGTGTGTGTCCCAAGGACGTATTGTGCCGTCCATCTTCTTTTTTTATTTCATCCAAACGTCATGTCCGCAGGGATTGAGAATATTATGAAAAGAGAAAAGCGGAACAAGCAAAGTAGATCTTAATACACAAAATACATTCATAATAGATTTGTGTATAATGTTTTCTTTCTTGGATGGTTGATGGTTTGTTCCGTTAACTGTTCGCCCATATGCCATGTTATATTATTTAGCAATCTAAATGCTACACATATGGCTAGTCTTCCATACAGAAGCAAACGGGAAGGAGGCAGCTTCTTAAAACATCAACATCATTATCATCTTCATCCTCTTGTGAAAAGCGACATAAGATGATGACGATGATGATCAGGATGATGGAGAGGAAGAAAGAACAACAAGAAAGGAGGCGGTGGGAAAGTATCTTCTTGTAAAACTTAAAGCCCCGATGAAGAGCAAGGAAAAGTAAACGAAAAAGCTAACAAGAGAGAAAACTACTTTTGTTTGTTTCCTCATACATGTGTGAGTACCACTATAACCAACATAAAGCCTATCCCCACTACTCCACCATCACCAGCAATTTTGCTGTATGGCTTGCCCTTGCAAAAGGGAAAGTTGAAAAGCGTTAGCAGAAAAATAAACTTACACTGGCACGGTAAGTCAGCTTACTTTTACTTGTTCGAGTGTGACTTTCATCTGCACAGTCTGTTATGCGGCAGCTTTTCTCCTGCATTTGCTATTAATAGAGAACACCAAGGCTGCCCTGTTACCACTACACACGCCACATAATTTCCATATTGCCAAAACTCCAAGTGTGCTCTACAAAAAACTGTCTATCAAGTGTGTACATAACCTGGATATAAAAACCAGATGATGCGGTTATGATCAAATGCAAAATGATGATATGTCGACTTATAAACTGTGTTGTAGTAGTAGTAGTTTTAGTAAGGGTTATATAACAACAATAATCGATACTGTACTGATGTAAACAGAATGCAGCTCTTAGTCAAGAATACGGTTAATAATGAACT
Organism: Willowsia buskii; assembly: GCA_034700685.1. Classification (NCBI taxonomy): domain Eukaryota; kingdom Metazoa; phylum Arthropoda; class Collembola; order Entomobryomorpha; family Entomobryidae; genus Willowsia; species Willowsia buskii. The sequence goes on along the minus strand of JAQIXW010002498.1, from coordinate 1,346 downwards.
ACACATGTTTCCGAGATGATGCTTCTTAATACGTGAGAAGTCGGACAAACTTATTTTGTCCTTTTCACTTTCTTCAAAGAAAGAGGTTCTGGTGGAATGGGGAATATATGATAGAAATAATATTGTTTTGTATACAAGAAGGATTTGGGGACAGTCAAAGAGGAAAGGGGACTACAGTGACAGTTGGGCGAAAATACGCAATATTCTCCTATAGACATATGACATATTGCATGTACATTATTAGTTTTTATATATGAAATGTTCTTTAACTGGTAATAGAAGAAAGCATGCCTGAAATCCATGCTAGCATAGAGATCTAGTAGTGGTACGCGCTCACGCTGCCTGACCGTCAGTCCTTTGAGAGTTCCCATTCTGAACTAAGTTGAGTAAATAATTTTGTTAGAATAATAGAAAAAAATGATCTTTTTGACGATGACGTCGAAAAGGCTTCACATCATGCTTTTCTATGTCATCTCACTAGGAAGACCCGCTCTTTCCCCAGTTCATATGTGAGTCATTAGGCTTACCTGACAAGTTCATATTTCTCCACATCAAACGGAATAAGAGCATTGCGTTTCAGTGTAGTGTTCTCTTGAGACCCTAAATGGGCATTTTCATAAAAGATGTGCCACTCAGTTTAGCAAATTTGCAGTAAAACATTCCATACTTGATATTGGCTCATGTGAAAGAAACGACTCGAGTATGTGGGCAGCAAACCAATTTTAACGTTTTGGCTTTACTCTTTGTTTCTTGTCGTTAGTCGTTGTCCTACATTCTATATACCAGGCATGCTCTTGTTTGTTTATGCTTGTCATTGTTGTTTTATGCTCACTGTCCTTTTCGTAATGTCTTTTGTCTATTTTTTTTGTTTCTTCTATTGAAAGGCATAATATACAGAAGTGACAATATAAATGGGTATAAATGAATAGATTCACAGAACGCCACAGACTGTGCTTTTGTTATTGTTATAATAATATGTATGCGCTGTTTTGTGTAAATATGGCTGGAAAAGTAAACATATTTTCCGTGAACAGTTTAAAAAAAATAACAGTTAGCATAAAATCATAATACTCAAACTAAACCCCTGTGAAGCACTTGGAGGAATAAACACTACAGATATAGGATCCTAGGTGAAGCACGAAAAGTGTCCAAAGTTCAATGCTTACTAGCAATAAACAAATTCAATTTCATATTCAAGACTCCGTTTCCAACGGAGCACCTTTCCACTTTCACCTCACCAGCTTATCAGGTCAGCAAATCCGGTTGTCAACTTGTCAACATTCAAGTTATATAATAAGTATTGTGTAACGTTTACGTATGGCAACCTTAAAATACAATAGTTATTA
>JAQIXW010002497.1:0-15329 GCA_034700685.1 Willowsia buskii | reverse complement strand
AAGATAAATTTATCGTTATCTTTATCGTTATCGTCACGATATTTATCGCGATATTTATCTTTCTTCCAAACACTGCCTAGCGAACACACAAGTAAACCTTTGCATCCAAATGATAACAAGAATAACATGTCTGGTGATCACGATTAAACCGTCTGTGATTCTTGTCACCAAAAAGCAATGGGCACATTCACAATTCGGTGTGTTCAAAGAAATAGATAAACCCCGCTATCAAGTATTTGGAGATCTTTCACTCATATGATACTTAAAATTTAAAATGGGAGCGAATAATAAATTCCAAGAATCTATTGTATTCTTGATACTATAACTACTAACAAAAAATAACAATCCTAAAACCAAATTAAATTGGGATCGCTCAAGCACTAATAGTTTATGGCAACGCAAATTTTCGCATACAATCTTAAAAATTACTTCGACGCAGGAAGTTATAGTCTGACTAAATATTCACACTCATAGCACTTTTAATGAATTGCAAAAATAGAATTTAATATGCAGATAATCAAAGTGTATCGTGAAGAGCAATCGACGTTGGGGAATACGTTTGAACTCTGAATTGATCTTCATTCAATATCTAACCTGTGATGCAGAATCTCAGTGTATGTAAGCACATACTAAATCTTGTCTTAATAATATTGCAAATCTTAATAATTAAATTAATCGCCCCCGAGAGAACAGTAGCTAAGGAAGCATGCAAAAATTCTAAAACTACTTTAAGTCGGTTTTTATAGGATTCTCAATATAAACGCAAAAATTAAAATGTGGGTTGATTAAAATAAAGGATGCTTTCCGTTACAAATAGGGCATTCCTTGAAATTAACAGAATTACTTTATATTTGAACTCAATAGATTTCACTTCAGCCATGGTAGACCGAACAAAGGATGTGTAAGTACATTGATTTCAAATTTATGAAACGCTAAAAACAAAAGTTAAACGGAGTTTAGTCTCACCCCGTAGTACTAAATCTTTGACATGCGTTAGGTTTCCAATGTACCCTCCTAACCCCTCCAATCATTCCCTCGAGACTTAACTACCGCTTCGGCCACCGGACCCAGCAAAAGGGCGTGAATAATGACTCCGATATATCACTGACAAGCAAGCTCAAACATCTAAGGTGCGTCCAAGTTGACCACCCCTGGCACGTGGTCATCGGAGCGATTTTCTCCGGTCATTGGACCTTGATTAAAAAACTGTTTATACTAGAATATAGAGCAACTTTCAAGCTTCAACTGTGCAAAATTTCAGGTTTCTAGCTTATTTTGTTTTGCAGCTATGGACGTATTTATCTATCAATTTATCCATTCTCTTACGGAGAATGATTTTTGGAAAGAGTTCTCGAATTTTAGGGGAACAGGACAAGGAGAATTAATTATGTTTGGTCATGTAATTGATTTCTGACTATTGAAAATTGAGAGGAAAATAGTGGTACTGGGATTTGACATTATACATATTTCATATTTTAGAATTGGAGCGAATCATTAATTCCAATCCAAGAGTTTCTGAAAACCTGTTTTTTGCTGAAGAAGAAACTTATGGAAGGAAATGGAAAGGTGAGTGGGTTGTTTGAATAGAGAAAGAGTGCAAAACATTTTTGTCTTTTTCTTCACTTATTATTCACTAGGAACTCAATCTGATGACGAAAAAACCTGGACGATGAAACACAATGTTAAAATGATTAGTCCTGACACCATTTAAATTTTATCGTCTAGATTTTTACTTTATTTGAAAAACAGATTCTTAGCATGCCTGAAGAATTATTCACAATTGAGGTAACTCAAATTGTCTATGCTTCAGTCTCCAGTGGTGTGCAAAATGCAGAGCTGCTTTTGTTGCCGTACGTGTTGGTTAGCTAATTTCCAAATAATTCAATTTAGCGATATCCCTTCATTTTTGAATTACAATAAATTTAATACATTAAGTCCACTGCATACAAAATTATTTAAATGTCCAGTCAAGTTTTAATCTATTTGAATTACAGACTGCAAATAAGTGATTTGGTGCGAAAGGGAGTGCATGTAATTCATATCCACCAATTCTCTGAAATTGGCAATAAGTGCAGCTGGCACCACTTTTCAGTGCTCGCATCTGTCCTAGATAAGCAGAATGATTGAAAGCTTATCCGTCATCATCATCACGCTGTTCATGGTATTCTTCCGAAATTTACTAAAAAAACACTAATTTGGATTCGTTGCATGAAAAAATTCCAGTGTTGAATTTTGAGCCTCTACTCCGTTAGAATTTATTTCTAATATCTTTTCTATTCTATTTCAGTAAGACAGAATACGCGATGTAGTAGTAAACTTTTACAGATTGTCCAAAGCAACTAAGGAACACTAAACAAGAGCCATTCGCACAGGAAAATATTTGCCTTTGCTCATTATTCTCTACTTTTCCCTCATTTAGAAAGTTTGTAGAATCAGGACTTGTGGTGGTCCAAAACACGAAGAACTTTGTGGACTTCTGGACAAGTATGAGCCAGCATGTCAGTCATGTTCCGGGGTAATCATTTTCGCCTTTCGGCAGCCGAGGGGTTTCTGAACAGTGGTATGGCTTGGAGGGAACTCCTCAATTTGACATGGATCAAAATGGTTGATGGCCGGATTTATCTATTTCTTTGGAGGCACCTGCATGATCTTATCCTCTCCATGTTCAACTTAATTGGCGCTTGGAGGAGGTGGGACACTCACTTTAGGAGCATTAGAAAGATGCATTTCCCTCAGTGATACCTCGTGCTTTTGTTGAGGAGGCCGCTGGCAGAGCGCCAGTTCTGACCACTCCTATCCGTCACTGATAAGCTGGCTTATGAGTGATTGGAAGCCCATCAATCAATCATCATCACTATCACCATATTTGTGTGATCAGGTGCGGATTTACTTTAAAACAATACATGATATCATAATTCTATGGTTTTGCATTGTGAGCTCCAACTTCGTTTAAGTTTTATCTTTCTAAAATATTGCAGTGCGCATTATAGATAACCACTGACTAATTCATTTGTTGATGAGAGCGTGAAGTCAATCACTGGTTTATTCCCAACAGTAGAGAACGTAGTCTAAACAAGTAAACAAAAAAGCATACAAGAAATCGCCTAATATATTTGCAAATTCACAAACCCTCAAGAATGAATTTTAAAGTTACAGATTTTCTTAATTACAGGATAATTCTTTAGAAATTCTAAATTAGAATATAAAAAATGCCACCAAAAGAGTCAATTTTGTTCATATCAGAATCCCCGCATAATGCTATATTCAGCATGATATGTCTAGTGTGCAGAAAATTTTCGCCAACTTGATGGAAGAGTATACGATTTTAGAAGATCTCCAAGGGTGACAAAAGAATCCCATTTTTATTTTTATTTAGGAACACTCATCAAAAATAAAACTTCTCTTTCAACAGCTTTCTCTTTTTCTCCAAAAATATTTGGCATTTTTTCCTCCACTCAAAAAACCGTTCACATTTCAATTTCGTTTCCACGAGTGTTCTCCACTGCTTTTGAACTTCCTACCAGACTTTTTAAACATGGAATTGGTCATTTGCTTCACTTCAAAAACGCCATGTCCATCTACTAACTTATTAATTTTTCTGATCCCCAGCAGAAAATACGTACACATATTATTTTTAATGTAACGCATCTTCAAATCCAATCATGAGATGAAGAAACTGATCATGAAATTATTTTTTTCGAAATATTTGTTTTTAGTTTCTTGCGAGTGCGCTTATCTGTACTTGATAAGCAAAATCACTCAAACCATATCCACATAAGTTTCGGGTGACGACACTCACCTACACAGATTCTGCATCCCTGATAGGATCTGGTCACTTTGAATGGGGAGAAATTTGGAATGCAAACTTATTCCCGATGGCCATTTTTCACGACACATTGTTGGTTTGACATTAAATTTCATTACAGAATTATGTGGATAAAGTAATACAAACTTTAATTTTATTGAAACGCACTACTATTACAAATTTCAGAAACTGGCTAAAATCTCGGGATTACAGAAAAATTTAGATTTTTTTTGAAGAATACAGTTAACGTATGTAAGGTACAAAGTGCGCAGCAGTTTTATAAACTATACGTTAGACGTTGCATGACCAAATTATTTACTCGCTAGGATAGCTTTAACTCCGTTTAACTTTTAACCATCTTATTATTACTTGGGGTGTTATCAGATACGTTGGAGGTTTTCTTTGAATCGAGGTGTGAGGTTCCGATTACCAAAAAAATAATCTCGCCATTTCACTACTCTACTTGGATGTAAGTAGCTAGTTAACTTAAGTAGGTGGTTATTAACATCGTTTCCAGAAATAAGTATTCCTCTTAATACCATATAAAGCTTCAGAGTTTTCGTATGATTTTCAGTAATTTTCATATAATCTCAGTGGCTTTTGTTTTGGGGAGAACGCACACCACAAGTTTGCATGTTTAATCAGCCAGACATCTCTGGATCTGTTTAGTTTAATTAAGTTTAGAACAGTAAATGAAGGTTTTAAAATCCCAGTCGGTTGACTTGAGACTAGTGTTTTTTGCGGAGGTGCCACTGACTGTTATGAAACCTTTCTGGGACTGTTAATTCGAAAACTGTTGTAAAAAGCTAATAAAGTATTACAAAGATTTTGAAAGTTTTCTTTCTGATGAACACAACACATGGAAAAGACATTGCGGAAGTATTCCAATATTTCAATGAAACCCATTAAACTATCTACGTAGCCATTAAATCGATGTCTTCTAGAGCGGCTTCTTTCACAACTTGGCTTCCAAGCGAATTCGTGTGTTTCTAGGTTCCCATTTACTTTACTTGCGTAGATTAGCGACTAGTTGCATGGAAATGAATTTTAAATAATGAATAAAACGTAAATATCATAAATTATGATGGACACAGAGTTTATTGTACATCATTAAAAATTAGTAATGTTATATAGTTTTACTGTATATTTAGCTATCTTATCAACAAATACTAACTATCTGGTACATTAAATAAACAAATTATATTTTTTCAAAGAATGAAAAATGTGAAAAAATGATATTTAATCACTAATTGTAAGCTGATTATGATTTAATCATTACCAGTGTTAATTAGCCAGAGATCATTTTCAGATTTTTGTCATCTGCCTTTTTTACGAAATAAATAAAAGATGCAATGGTGGACTTAAATAAAGTTCCTTGGGGTTGTAGGAGGCTTTACGCAAATTTCACAATAGTGATCCACGTAAAATTATTTTGGAGCAATTGATTCCAGGCTACTCCGATCATTTGTAACTTAGGATTTTTATAACATGACACTTTTGACTCTGGAAATATAGCATAAAGTTCACTGGAGGAAGACTTACAAAACAAACTTGTCTAAAATAATAGCTAATTACGAGGAAAAATTTAGAGTGGTCACGGGGTACGTTCCGATTCCGTTTAATTTTTAAGCTACGGATACTCTTTCTGTTGTTAACGATTGGTAAGATGTCTTCAGTACTGTTTGGTTGAACGATGTGTTCTGTGCACCGCTAACAGAGGTTTCATGATTTAAAAAGATTGTTAAAATTTCTATATTCAACAAATTACTTTTCGTGGATTTTTCATCTCTCCAGTACTATAAATCGTTTAGGGGCACCTGTATGTCCACTTTAAAATTAATTTTAGCCACTGTCCTCACAATAAAATCTCTGTTAGGTATATCTTCCGCACTTTCTTTATTTCTGTCTCAGAAGAATCATCACACACGGCATATCATGCGCATAATTTCAAAGAGCACATTTCCAAATGAAATATATTGACGAATTCCTACCTAACTTTGATCAATGTTAGAATTGGTCATTGCTCCATTCTATAATAAATAAAAGCAGTATCGAGACGCATCAACAGCTACTTTCCACCCACTCACTTACTAATGTTTTTTTCATTTCCAGCTGGAAAATGCATATATATTTCTTAATGTAACCCAGCCTCAAATTCAGTCGATTAAAATGAAGAGAAGTAATTTATTTAGTCTTTTCATTGCTTACAACAAACTTCCCGTTATCTTGACATTAAAATACATTAAAGGTTAATGTCTGCCAAACTCCGCTTAACTTTAAGATTTATTATATATGGGTCCTTGACAAGTAATTTTATCTTACTTCTTTCATAAGCATCTGAAATGAGTTCAATAAAACGAGACACTTCTCTTTACCAATCCCAAAAAGCGTAATGAACAAATTTACAAAAGAACAGCAAGCCCATCTTTTTTGTGAATTTTCATGTCTCGCAAAGTTCTAATCGCTCTAGGGAATTAGACTCGTTTGTACATACTGGTTGTAACTGTTTCTCTCTATCTTTCGTCTTACATTAAATACAAAATGAGCTTTCTCGCTCCTTTTTACTTGTTGACTCGCATTTCCCGAAACACATTTCCCAACCATGACCACGATATATTTTCTTGTGTATTCTGCAGATATGACCAACCTTATCAAAATTGGCAAAAATATTTAAATGATAAACGAGACATAACGTTTCTTTGGTGTGCCTCTACGCCACCAAAGTTTCAAACTTAGCTTCCTCAAGTTCCTTAAGAGCACAGGTGTATCTCAAATTCACCGTAAGCTATTTATGCCTGAAGTGAAACAGCCATTCTAGTTAATTTCGTGAAAATTCATAAGAAATATAACTTGTTCATCGATTTTCAAATTATTAAACATTTCTTTCCACCACTCAAGCCACATTTCAAAATTGCTTCCACGTATCTTATTCAGTCTCAAGTCAAGTCTTCTCTTTATTTCCCCCATTCCTCTATTAAAACAAAATAATTGTCTGGTCAACCCAAATTTTGGAACCAATGATTTGCTTCAGTTTAAAAATATCTTATCAATTTCCAACAACAAACGAAACGTCATAATCCCATTTTTCACTGAATCTCAATATCTTCAGGGAAGATTGAATACTTAAAGGTGACTTTACCCACATCAAAACTCACGTCTCTTCAATGATTCTACATCTCCATTGCTTTATTATTATGAATAAGCTTAAGCAGTAAATCGAAGCGCCATCATTTCTGACACACTCTTCAATCTCAGGACGTTAAACTGAGCCTTAACTTATGTGTCTCTGGTTCAAATGATTTTGAATAAAGAAACTCTATACCCATCACGTAACAAAAATTAGTTGCAAGTTTCGTCTCGGGAGGTTTAACTCCGTTTTATTTTTATTCGTGTTATATTCCGTATTAATACCGCACAGATGAAAAAGTAATAGTCCATGTCATCGGAAGAAAATTAATTACCGGAGCGCCCATCGCATTAATATTTTGTCTCTGCAGCGGAACATGAATTAATTTGAATTTCACACGCAATTTGGAACGCCAGAACACAACGCAATTTTTTGCAGGCACTGGAATTCTTGCAAAAACCATGACTTTATAACCGGATCGGATCCGCATTTAACACATCCCATTTCCAAGTAAACACTTACATTCTAAATCAGACTAGGTGGATTTTTGCAATATTCCTCTCACGTGATTCACTCTAGTTTCTATTTATAAAACATTCAAAACTCGTCTGCGGACATTTTGTACTTTCCATTGATTATCAATTTGAATCACGACTTGAGGGACTTTTCACTCAATAAATTCCTGTTCTCTCTCAGCTAGAAACTTATGATTTTTAATGTGACAAATCCTTAAATCTAATCAATTTATATTGAGATTTTAATGATAATTGCATAATTACCTATTTGTTGATTGACATGGAGAAAATGAGCATAAGAACTAGTTCAAAACCAATTTAGTGTTTTTAAATGTTTGGTTAGGCGGGATCTTCTTATTAAGATAAGCTTTATGAAGTAAATTGTAGTGAATTGTTATAATCTCCGTATCCAAAATACTTTATCGTGCATGTGAGTGAGCACGACTCGATTTGGCTTGCACAAGTAAAACAAGTGTCACATTTTGAGGCCCAGTCCCGTTCAATTCTCGTTTTTAGTATAGCACTCATCAAAATTTGAATAAAATTTAAGTTAATCGTCTTATTTAGTTAGTGGACTCTATCCTACAAAATTTTCAATCCTACACTAAAAAATATCGTTAAAAAATTAAATAGATATTTAAATTACTGTGATCCCGCATTCTGCAAATCAAAAATTAGAGTGAATGAACAGTATTCAAATTTAATTTTAAAATATTCTGATGGGATTTGGAAGAAAGAAATGGATTTTTTTTCGAGAAAGTAGCAAAAAGTTGTATCAATTCATTCATTGCAAATTGTCACATCATATTTTTGTTTGTACCATTACATCATTTAACATCAACATATGTGTCTCGAAACCTGTTAGAAACGTAAACCAAAATATTCAAACAATAAAAACTAAACGGAGTGGGAGCATACCATTTGACCATTACGTATTATCATCTAATTTTTTATCGTGTTCTGTCAATATTTTAGACAATGTTAGAGTGCAGCATTCCCTCTATTAGCCTTCATCCTTATACCTCCTCCGGAGTACATTCTGAAGAAGTGAAAATACCCCAAAGTGTTTCGTGAAGGCTAGAGTTCCGAAATGCGCGTGTACTCCAAATTAAACAGCGGTCATGATCATAACCTCCCACGCATCCCGGAAAATTTCTCAACATGCTCGATAAATGTTAGTCGATTTAAAATGAAATTGTGTCTTACAAATGGAAAACAATGGAACTCACATTTCTCGAATTTATAATGAAAAGTGTAACTAAAATTTGATATGGTACGGGATTTTAGTTGATTTATATACGTTCATTTATTCCGGTATTTGGATGTGGTTGAAATTGGAAATAAATTTATGCAAAAATTCATAAGCATTTTCATTTGGTATCGGAAAATTAGTTTTTATGCAACAAAAACTAAACAGCTTCCATTGACCGAAATATAAACTCAGCAAAATTTGATTGGAATTAAAGTTAATTGTTTTATTTTCTGGACAACGTTTTCCAATTATATTCCCCAAATTACCGATTCGATGGAAAAAAAACATTCTAAATTAGAAATAAAGCAATGGATACATCAATCTTTAATTTATGGTGACCTCGCCTTCTGAACACTGAAAAATGTAGTAAATGAACTAAACTAAGTGTAAGATTTAACCTTTAGAAATTCTAATTGGTCTGGGGGGAACGGAAAATTTTCCCGCCAAAAAATAAGAAACCGGGAAGAGATACTGACAACCAAATTTGTTTGTGGACAGTGGCTAAAAGGGGGTGACTATTCGACCCAACGACTACTGTAAAATTTCCCGGAATCCCGGTTACTAGAATACCGAGTTTCTTCCAGACATGGTAATAATTCATCTGCGAATGAAGTTGTGAAAGAAGAGGTTCTAGAAGACTTCATGCCAGAATTTCGATAATTCAAGGCTACATAAATAACTTGGAGGAGCACATTGAAATTTTGGAGCACTTCCTTAATTTTCTTTTTCTGTGTGCTCATCAGAAAAAAGACTTGTGAATACCTTCGGATAACTTCACTTTATTTCTTTACTCTCACTTATTAAATTTCGTATTAAGTAGGCTATTAGATCGACCAATTATTATCCAGAATACCTGAGTTCATTTCAAATAAAATTGTATTTTGACGCGATGTTTTAAAGTGTATCTTGAAATGATAACATGCATGCCGCGATTATGATAACTGATAATTTTCATACCATTCTGATTATCAGGGACAGATAAGAGACTTCACAAGTAGCGCTGTACTGTCTGTAACGCTGCCTCGTTGACCAGAACATGAGATCTTGCTGAGGCAACTGCACCCTCCACAGGTAAGGGCACCTCACCCACCGTATTTTAGGGAATTTTAAAGAGGGGGAGAAATCAACTTTCCTCCGCGGGACCTCCAAGTGAATGAAGTCAAGATAACTATGTGTTCATGCCAAGCTTGCATTAGTGTCGCTGCGAAAATATTAGACTGAATTTAAAATGATGAGTTGGCCACGGCAGGCTCTATCCCTAACTGCTGACAACAAATTAGGGCCAATAATTAAACTAATTGTCGAATCACGTCAGAAACACAAATAGCTAATTTCAATAATCTTTATTTATATCAATTAATCATAATCACACAACTAACTGACAATTAATTATGGATTTTAATTAATTAAAAATGAACAATAGAAAGTACTAGTTATATTCTCTCTGCGGACAACAGAAGAGTACAAGACAAAGTACAAGTGAATAATAGAAGTAAAAGTGGTGGTGGTGTTCTCTGCTTTCCTGCTCACACTGCAAGTCTGAACTGGATGGTTTTCCTTGCTGTCTTCTTCTCTGCTGCAAAGTCCAGCACCACGCTGCTTGATTTGAAAGTACGCGAAATGGAAGGGGAATATGAGACTCTCAATGACAATTAGTTAGTTGTAAAAGTCGTCGACACGAAAGTTTTTTATTTAAGTTAGGGTTAATGGGCGACACTCATTTTTGGCATTGTAAGGTTTCTAAAATAAACGGTGACAATTTTGACTTGACTTGATTCAAATCTTTTTTTCCAAAAATCACAATCTCTTCTATTCATAAACAAAATAGAGGAAAGATAAAAATTAAACGGAGTAGGGGCTCGCAATTTGAAACTAGAATCTTGACATGTCAGGTTTTAAAAGTATATCTCCACATAATATAACACAAAAACCGGAATGATGATGACCGAGGTGAATTTTACAATAAGAGCTAAGCAATTCTGAATTGCGTAAGCACTCAGAAATATGATACCCACCACCTCAACTGATAACACGACTAATGTGTTGTTATCTAGACTATGATTGATAAGCCCACTAAGAATCTATTCTTCAAGGAAGAATGGGTACACTCCCAAGTTCCGAGCCACGGAGGTGTAAATGTGAGTGCGCGCGTGTAGAAGTAGATAAATCTCTCCAGCAGTTATTTGGGCCATGAGGAAGTGAGGACTTTCCTCCAAACCACTCCAATCAAACCCTCCGTGGCTCCAAAACCCCTCTGTTTCCGGGACAAAAAAGGGAGGGAATAATGACTCCAAGACATTTCTTTCTTTTGGATCACCATTTTGAAGTTTCCAAAAACCTTTTTTGTAGCGCTGAGGAAGAAATTTGTGGGAAGGAAGTTGAAGTGCAAGTGGCCAGTTTGAGTGGAGGAAAGAAATGAATAATATTTTAACAGAAAAAAGGGAACGCTGTGGGAAGAGAGAAGTTTTATTTTTGATGAGTAGACTGAACTGTTGCTAAAATTTAAAAAAACGGGATTCTCAAGTCACCCCTGAAATCTTTTGAATTCTTAAACGCATTCAGTAAGCCTACAAATAATAAATGCATCACTGTCTCCAGCTAATTGAGAACTAGACAATATCAATCCAATAATTTATTTATGCTACATTCTATTTACTCTTTATCTATACTAAATATTGTCAGCATACCATTATCTCTGATTTTTTACACGCCCAAACATGTGCGTATTAAAACCTGTACGGTATTTACATAAATCATTATCTTCACTTGATCCAACTGTCCTCCAAAACTGTTAATTGCACATGAAAAATTCTTGAAAATAATTACCTGGATATTTTTTTCTGTAATCGTTCCCTATTCTTCTGTTTGCTATTTGTCACACCATACTCCATTAGAATTTCCCTCAAGTTTAAAGATGACCAACAAAATTCACCTTCGTTACATTACACCTGAATATATCAGGAAGTAAAATTAAACGGAGTTGAAGCTCACAATAAAACACTAGAATTTTGACATGAGAAGTATTTAAATTAATATTTTTAGTAACATTCCAAAGAATAGCAAGAATACCGTGATGATAATGAAGGATAAGCTTCCAAATCATTCTGCTTATCAATGACAGATAAGAGCACTCACTCACTGCACCGTTGCCACCTCCGCCAGAACATGAGACCTCACTGAGGAAGCTGTACGCTTAAAAGAATGAAATGTAAGTATTCATTCTCTCCAAAAACCACTGAAATTCAATTAAAGTAACAAAATAATTATATATATTCTATTATAACTTTTATGATAATTTCGGCAATGACCCGCATAATAAATGAATTAATATAAGCTTCATTGTCGCTAGCGGCATATTTATTTGCTAAGGATATAATCAATCTGGTTTTAGCGAAATACAAAATGAGAAACAAAAATTTAAAAGGAGTCGGGGCGAGTCATTTGGTTCTTGTTCTTAATCAAAATTTTCCGTCATCAAAGCTATAACTTTGGACTAGTTTGGAGTACTTTATTCCTTACCATACTTCTTCAGTACAATCCTTAAATCTCATAAAAAACTGCCCAGTCCATAAATGGAAAACTGAATGAGGTTGGAGATCTCTATGCCGCACCAGTATTTTTGCTTTGCTTTGCATGCTTGCTTTTTAATATAGGTCGCGAAATGATATGATGAATGTCGTGATGATGATAGTTTATGATAAGCTTCTTATCGAGCTATAAGAAAATAGTTCTGAAGAAACCTCCCCAAATCCGCCTACAGGAGCTAGGAAAATGCTGAGAATAATGATCTCGAGACATGACTGGAAGTAAAGAGGCATCTCTATGAGCTGCTTATTAAGCTATTCGAAAAACGTTCACACACACATTCCCCAGCCCGCCTACAAGAGCTGGGAAAATGATGAGAATAATGATCTCGAGAGAAGACTGGAGGGACGGTGACGTCTCCGCAGAAATAATTAGGAGTCTCAAGTAACCCCAAAATAACCAATGAAATTCATCTATTACCCCTTAGATAAATTCCATATACGAGTAGGTTTTTTTAGTTTCGACCTGTAAAAAGAACTCAGGTTTTCGATTTCCGCGAAAATTATATATGTTATGCACCTTCAAAAAAGAAGCCATGATTAAAAAATATTTGGCTCATGCGACCAAATTTGTGGAAGTTATTAGCAATTTTACCTTAAAAAAGTAGAGCCATTTTTCTCAGAAACCAAAAAAGGTATCAAGATGAAGCCTTTTGCATTCGATAGAAAATAAAAAACTGAGGGGGCGTTCTTTTCAAAGTTTCGAAAATTTAAAAAATAACATTTCTACAGCAAAATTAGTGATTTTCAAAAAAACGTAACACAACAAAAATAATTTGACAAATCCATCGTGATCTACGCATTAAATTTAGTTTATTTCATAAGTTTTTGTTGTCTCTACACGCCTCTAAGCTAAAAACCACGGTCGCTTTAATATCTGTGCATGTCTATGGGGTCATTGGAGCTGGCTGGCGCCGAAACGATACAAGTTTCACAAAGTCTGAAAGCGTGATTGGTTTCCGCCAAGAAGCCAAGAAACACCAATATACTTTAATGTTGTTAAATATATTTAAAAGAAGTACCAAAATCTGATAAAATCACACTATTACATTTAAAAGAAACACTAATATACTTTAGTGTAGATAAATGTATTTAAAGCAGGTACCAAAATACGATAAATATACACTTTATAATGAAAAGAAATGCCAATATATATTAATGTAGATTAATATTAACTGAAACACCGAAATACGGTAAGTATAAACTATTATATTTAAAAGAAGACCCAGTGTACTCTAAATGTAGGTAAATATAATTAAGAGAAATACAAGATTTTCTTTAAATATACACAAATATGTCACTTAACAAATTACAGTTTTTAAGTGGCCTTCTCAAGAACCATAAATGTGTCCCTCAGTGTATATTACGATAATTTACACACTGACCTTTGTGGTGTTTTGCTTTCTGTCCAGTTTCATGAAATTGAACTAAGGCCTTATGTGCAATGACAGTTTTTGTGTGGATTTAATAAGATTTTTGGGGTGACTTGCAGCACTTCTAATTATCAGAAATACGATCTCCGTTTAGTTTTTGTTCCTAAAATATTCTGAAAAAAACATTAACCGATCAAATTATTCCATTTCTACAATTTTTCTTTGCATTTTGCTCAGATTCTTGGCATTGAAAGAAGTGCAATGGATGTATTTATTTGTGACTTTTGGGGTAAAGTGAGACTCATAAATGTATTTGCAGATACGTCTCCGTACCCCCAGTCATGTCTCGAGATCATTATTCTTTCCGTTTTCCTGAATTCTGTGGAAGAGCTGGGAGGCCTTCATATGAATTATTTTCTTATAGCTTGATAAGCAGTTTATCATATATCATCATCGTCACGACGATCCTTGGGCGGCTTGCACTAGAAAACAAGCATGTAGAAATACTGGTGTCGCAAAGAGTGCCCCAACCCATCGTTTAGTTTTCCATTTATGAAATCGAGTGTTTCCTGGGAGCTTAAGATTGGAGAATTTTGCACTCCAAAATTATAGCTCTGATGAGAAAAAGTTGTGGATGAAGAACAATGGTCAAATGGTTTGCCTCGACTCCGTTAACAAATTTTAAAGCATATTTTGTATGTTACGTAGTAGCAGATTTATTAAAGGGACGCTACTACTGATAACCAAGAAGTTTCTGTTTATTTATAATGAAATGTGCTGTTATATCATGCATGGAATGAGTTAAACAGCAATTATAAGAAAAATCATAATAGGCTATATATACATATATTTATTTCATAATTTTCCTTAAATCTCCATGGTTTTTGGGGGAGAATCGAAACGTCTCTTTTATTCTATTTTTATGGAGTTAGGTTCCCTTAGTGAGGTCTCATGTTCTGGTTCTGGCCGAGGAGGCAGCTAAGCAAGCAATGCTGCACTAATTGTGAGTGCACTTATCTGTCCTTTATAAGCAGAATGATAGGAAGCTTATCCGTCATAATTATCGCGGATGTCATGCTATTCTTTGAAAATTTACTAAAAAATATTAATTGAAATGCCTCGCATGTCAAAATCCTAGTGTTGAGTTGCGAGCCCCAACTCCGTTTAATGTTTAGTTATAAATTATTTTGGCTATGAGCTACAAAGATGATATAGTTGGATGCGATATCAAGAAAAGTGAGGACAAATTATGTGAAGGTAATAGGTGTGACGATTAAAAAATAAAAGACAGAGAAGAAAAGACAGAAAAAAAATCTTTTAACTTACTTATAAATACGTAAATATTTTTCATGGGAAATTCAAAGTTTTTTAAGACAGTTGGATTAAGTGCAGAAAATGATTCATGTTAATTCCATTTAGTTTTTAATTTGCCCATATTTAGTTTCTATGATATGCAGCTGTAATATTTCTCGATGAGGAAATATTTAATAAACGATGTAAAACCGGATAAAGACGACGCTTGCAGTGATACGAAAATGATATTGATCAACAAATAGCATGAAATGCGATTCATGATGATATTTGATGTATAATGATCAAAAAAGATGTTTTTCTCGATTTTCCGCCAGAGGGCGCTTTGTATGAAAAAACGAATGATAGGGAAATGATGTACT
>JAQIXW010002496.1:0-15329 GCA_034700685.1 Willowsia buskii | reverse complement strand
GCCTGAACACATGACTGACTAGCAGGATGATTGGAGATGTGGTGATAGCTGAATTAATATGCTTATATCTCAAATCACAATCAACAATTTGTTATAACAGGAATATGTATACTGTGTCACTGTGTTGGAAAACTTTCAATCTTAAAGGTAATAATATACATGGTAAGCATCTCTTATGAACCTACTGCATGTTATCACGGCGTTCATTTTTTTACCTGAATTCAACAATGCAGCATCTTAAGCGTGGACAATATTCGTCTTGGTCAAGTTTTTGCACAAAATTACGTAGAGATTTCTACTTGTTTTTTAGGGAAAATATTTCGCGTGTGAAAAATCCGTTCCCATAATTAAATTTTGTTTGCCAAAAGCGGGATTGCACTAATTTGCACCCTAATATCAATGATAGATAATAATATGTACTTATGACGTAATAAATTTGTGATTTTCGCAAAAAAATATTTGTAGAAACCTCCACGCACGAAGCATAACCACTTTTTTGGCATTTTTTATATATTGACACGAGATCAATGTGGCATGGCAATGGAAATGCGATGGGAAGACAAGATCATATACAAGCAGCCATTTACTTAAAAGCTATAATTTTACACAGTCTCTCTAACAGACACAAAATTGCATTTCAACTATTCACGCTTCAGCATTTAGGCGTATTTTTGCTGGCGCTCTCCCCATTGTTACCGTAGCCTTCAGCTATGGTGCATGTAACACAATTTAAGTGTGCAATTTTTGGCTTTCCAATTAAACTTTAAAACCAAGTGAATAGTTATCTTAAGTTCCCCAACATATTTTACGTACTTTCAAACATGCAGTGATAATCTACATTTTCTTCGGAAGATTTATAAAATTTGGAATTATCTTTTGCATTCTAAAGACACTAAATTTTTGTCAAAATGGCGAGTCAAGGTAAACAAGTGATAATTACACATCTTAAGCATCTATTCATTTTAGTCATGTGCTAAAGTTTTTTGTCCAAAAATATTTAAGATGCCCATCAGTACCAAATAATGAGATATCAATGCGACCCTGAGAATAATAATTTGGTACCTAAAAGTTCGCCAAATCCAGCGAATGGAACTGTTGGGAATTCTTCTGATGATTATGTTGACCCTGTGGAGGTAGCAAGGAGAAATGCATTTTCGAGAAAACTTGCAGTGGCGATACAATCAGTTCTTGGTGAGAAAACTATTTAATAAATTTTTATTTAAAAAAATAATTGAAATGTGTAAATATTTTAATAAAATATTTATTTGCAGGAGTCGAACAGCGACTAGGATTTATGACGGTTGACGAGCTCCTAAAAATCGCAAAGCCTGGCGACATGATAGAATTCAACAGAAGAATCTTCAGCCATTTTGCGATGTATGTTGGGCACGGACTTGTGATGAATATTTGTGCTGAGAGCAAAGATGAAGATACAACTTATATAAGACATGAGTCGCTAAAGACTGCATCAAAAACTGATAGTGTGAGGATAAATAATCCGGACCATATCGCCTGGAAATATTTTCGAGTGACGGCGAAGCCGAATGATGAAATTGTCGCTAGAGCGAAAAAGTACTCGGCTACTTTTCAGCCGTATGAGTTGACATTTAGAAATTGTGAGTTTTATTGCACTTTGTGGCGCTATGGGGTAGGATTTGGCACTCAGGTAAATACAAAAATTTATGTAAATTATTAATTTTTTATACGAAAGTGATGTATAATTTGTGTTCTGTTTGAAATTTGCAGACATCCATGCTTGAGATAAATCCTGCAAATTATATTTTACGAGATTCAAGACTCAAAAGAGATTTTAAGGCAGTATTTCCCATGTCCAGATATCACGCAATGAATAGGAGAATGCAAGAGAATAAAACTGATGAGCATATAATATTAAGCGGGATTGAAGGTAAATATTTTACAGCTTTTTAAATATCTTGTAGGATTTTAATAGCGTTTTAGTAAACAGAAAATATATTGAGAGGTTTTGTTGTATTTGCACAGGGATTTTATCGGGAACCGTGATCATGCAAAAATACGATGAAATAACAGATGAACTAGCAGCTGCTCAAGGAAGAGTTTTGCGGAGAGTGTTGACAGATGTGAATAGACTGAATGTAGCTACGTTGCCACTGCAAAATTGGTTTTTTGCTTTGAAAGGTTTATTTTAAGGAATTAGATTTTCATATTATGATTATTTATTTATTCTTTTACAATAGACATCTTGTGACAAACTTTTAATGCAAAGGCATCTTTATGTACATTATAAGGCTTAAAATAATTATTTGATCAAGCTATAATCTAATTGTGATGATATACATATATTTATAGGTTATGTCAAAATTTGTATAAACGTAATTTATTATGATAATTGCAGTAATCAATATTTTGCTAGCTGTAACTATTAATAAACCGATCGCCGATCAGTATACCATACCGTACTTATAATATGCTGCTATTGTTCTTATAACATAATGTATTATTACACGAAATCAAAATACCAAATATTGGGAGTTAGAATTTCGGTAATGTTTTTTTTACAAATAGAGATTTCTGCTGCTTTCATTTCGTATAATCACTAGTTAAATCCTCTTACAGCCCCAATAATATGGTCTCGTTGCCTAGCCATCCCCAGCAACGGACCAATGATATTTGGACCGTTATTCTGTATCGGGACATTGTGAGATGTCTGCTTTGCTGTTGAGGAGAGCCCATTATCTTGAGAAGCTTGTGCTGAAGAATTTGATAAACTTTGAGCAGTCGATTTTCGAGGTGATGCACCCACAATTTTCACCACAGAATATCTGGTAACTCCCTCACCCTGCTCATGTTGCACTGGATGCCTTTGACCTAATTGGTTATAAGGCGTGTAAAAATGATGTCGTTGTCGCCGCCCTGAGAATAAAGGATATCCGATACTTTCAGAGTTCTGCACTACAGAGCTTGATGGACTTTCACCGGAAGTCGCTCTTCGAACTGAGGAACCCACAACTTTCTCTAGAGGATATCCGATAATGTCCTTAGACTCTCCAAGTTGTGCTGGATACTTATGACCTTGTTCTTTCATTTGAACCAATTCCCTCACATTGTGCGCTACCCTATGGCGTCTAGGATCTGACCAGGCCTGTGGTAGTCTAGTACCGAATAAGGATTAAAATGTTTGGCGTCAGATATCTCCATTTTTGTCTTGCACAATGGGCAACATCCACCAGGTGTGCTACCAAAAAAATTATATAAATATTTATAGCAGGTAACCACACCAAATTATGTTATAAAATAAGATTATACTTATTATAATATATTGTAATTTATTCAAAATCTACCCAAATATCCAAGCACAGAGACACATTTTATGAAACAGATGCTGGCAAGGGGTTTTTAAAGTGTCCCTAGAACGAAGATCCTTGGAACAAAGGGAACATTTTTCCCGCTCGTAGCTGCAACGTTCCATGTTTTGCTTCTTTTCTGGAATTCTAAATGTAAATATTGCGGTTTTAAAGTGTTTCACACTTTTTGGCTGGGCAAGGAAAATTTAAAATTTAATTTAGTAAATTTTAGACAAACTAAAAAAATAGTCAAAGTGGTTGAGTTCAGTAGAATCACCATAACATAATTTTTTTTGAGGAAAGAAAACGATGCAAAAAGTAGACAATAGTATATCCTTCATGTGTAAAATACTGAAAACATGTGAAAGTCTTATGAATTGCAATCACAGCAGGAAAAAATGTATTCCGCACACGTTAAATATATATTCCTATTGTTAGTAGTGGCTGGCTTTTTGTATATGTTCAGTTCACAACATTTTTGCACATACATTTGCTCCTATTGCTCTGCAAAAAGGGTTGAAAGAGGATACAAGTTTGTTTGTGGAAATTGACAAGGTCAAAAGAATAGAGCAACTTGAAAGAGCATCTATATGCACACGGCATTGTTATACTCTGAGCCATTTAAGATTTGCACCATAGCTCTTGTTGCAAAGTTTTCATGGAAGAATACTACTTGTAATGGTACTGCACAGGATGTGAGATCATAAGTAAAAGTCTGCGATTGTTACGTGTTTCAAATTATTTCCAATTTTAGCTTCCTCTTTAAAAGAATTAATTAAAAGTGCTAATTAGGAAATAGTTTTAAAAAGAAAATATGTTGCATTTGCATTTACTGTTCAGTATTTGTCTAAAAATGCTATATGCATACAATTTATTATTATGATGACAAATATTTTTGATAAGATTTTTAATGTTAGGATTTTTTCAAAATATATTCTTCGTCGTAGTTTTGCTGTGTTTTGAGCTTGTCAAAACTGCCAAGCTCAAAACTGCTTCAGTATATTTTTAATAGTGCTCTCGAGTCCCAATTCCTTCCATTCCTCAATAAGCTCCTCTATTCCTAAAGACGAAATGCTTTCGGTCCTATCAATATAGCATAAAAGATTAAAAAAGTAAAATTCAGCAAATCCCTTCCGCACTTTTTTAAACCTAAAGTAATATAAAATGCTCACCCATCCAAACTCGGAAGCGGCAGTCTGGGCAAGTCCTCCATGCATTTTGCTTTTTCAATCTTATCCAAAATGGACAGCAGTAGAGAGCTATAGACGTCCATTCTCCGGGCAAATTTGTGTAAGCCTTCTGCCGTCTTCTGAGTTTTGCCAGCAAACGTTTTCAATTTACACTCAAGTTCCTCCACCTGTTCGTCCAAAGTATTGAATTTACTTTTTGCAAAAGTTGATCTCCTCTTCCCAGAAATTGATAGACGACGGCTGCTTGATGTCAAATGGTAGGTTTGAAACATTTGTGAGACGCGTGCTTGCTAAAACATTAAAAATTAAAAATACAATTAATTTGACTGATGACAGTGCCATAAAACTCACATCTATATCAAAATTTTATTTTTAATAAACACCTTTTTGCACAACTTGTCAAATTCCTCCTGCTTTTTTTCAAAATTGTCAGAAACGCTATCAAACTCATTGAGTGATTTGTTCAATTCAATTTCAAAGCGATTTTTCCTCCCCTCAAATGCTTTCTTTCCTTCTTTAAAACTTTTACTTCCATTTGATCGTATGATTTTCTCAGCCATATTTGCACTGTGAACGATTCAGACGAAATTATGTAGACAAAAATTATAAATTTGTTCCACATAAAATGACAGATCAGCTAGAAGAGCTAATTTCTTTTCAAAACTCAAAAATTATTTATTTTTTCACGTTGGTTTGGAGAAAATGACAGTCGTTTGCACTTCACTTCAATATGAACACTGACAAAGTATCATCACAAAAGTTTCTGAGGGCTCCTACGGAAAACCAAGCATATAAATCTACCATATACTCTCCCATCCTAAACAGGGCACTGACTTTGGGACATATACACAAGTTGTGTATGTGTATTTTTAGAAGTTTCCGTTATTTCACACCTTTTTTCCAATGCAAAAGTAAAACTTGTCCTTGTCCTTGGGTTGAGGAAAGGGAAAGGGTTCATTGCTGTTGTTTATAGGATCCTCCTAAATTTCCCAAGTAATAGGAATTGCATGTATGGAATGCCTTTTTGTTATAGATCATGCATGCTAAAACTGCACTTAATCATGAAAAAAAACATTTCATGGATTGTGATTCCAAGCAAAACTTTTATTCTATTTTTTTTCTTTTAGTCGTAATGAAATGCTTAATCATACACTATTTGAGAAACACATTAGAATCAAAGAATCAAAAACCGCCTCAAAAACTGAATGTGTGCGTATAAATAATCCGGATCATATCGCCTGGAAAAATTTTCGATAATTAAACCAAATTATGAGAATGCGGATAGAGCAAATATGTACTAGGCCACTTTACAGCCGTATGAGTTGGCATTTCGCAATCATGAATTTCACTCCACTATGTGGCATTATGGAGCAGGATTGGAGGATTGGAGAACTTATCTGTATTGGATGTGTATAGTATATTTTTATGTGTTTATTGGAAGCCCTTCAAAATAAAAGCAAATTCTGGTATATGTGTGCCGTTTTAGTGCTTAATAAAGTACAAATAATGACAACGTTTAAAGGTATATGAAAATTTATAAATTCTTATCATCATGCGTTCTCTTATGTCTGAGTCAGTTTAAAAAAACATTGTTCTAATTTCTAAAAAACTTTCTGCTCACAAACCACAAATAATTAATTATCCAAAATATCTCGAAACCAATTAAGAAAACTGATTCCACATTTAACATTATTCCATTTAGCCTAAATCGTGCATCCAAAGCAAACAAGTAAGACTGAACAAAGCTGCTCCAATTCTTACTAAAGTGCAGGTCATAAAATCACAACTTCTTACTTTAACATGGACAAAACCCTTCTTAAATTGGGATTGACTGCAGGATTGGAACAATGAATTTGTAACCCGGTTAAAAAACGGGATGATAATAGGTCGTCCGGAATTTAGCACTAAAGAAATGTAAAAGAATTTTTTATTGGAAAAAAATCATTGTCCCCTAAAATATCGAAAAAATCCATCTAGATTGATTTATTTTCCTCCTAGTCCGAAACTTATAAAGGTTTTAATCGATGAGGGAAAGTTTTTGACTGTACTTTGTTTATGAGGGATGGTATTTGCAGAAAAAAGAAATTATTCCATCAAAGAATTTCTGACAAAGGGAAATAAATATGACTAGAAGGACTTTGGAAATACTTTAAGGGGATGAAAATCCCGTATGTCCCTAAATATATTTAAATATTTTTCATTCGCTTTAAAATACTTCACAGATACTCAAAAATTGTTACGTGTTGGGAAAACGCACCAGAGCTTCGGCCCGAATTTGGAACTCTTCGTGTATTTTTTGAAGGATTGTATAAAAAGCATTCTTCGCCTTTTACAGAAGAGGAAAATCTAAACTCAACTCATCACAGCGATGTGTCTGGCAGTGATAAAAATAATCTTCAACAACTAACACTAAGCCAACATGAATACAGTCTAGTGCTATAACCTTAATTTACCCTCTGAGAAGATAAATTTATTCCTCGCAAAAAGGCATAAATTTATCTCTTCCAAAACGGTTAAATCTATGCCTTAAATGTATAAATATTTTTGGGTAAGCTGGGCAACGTGATGTAAGCGTTTTTGCAAAATTTATTTTGCAAAATTAAATTTTATAAGTTGAAATCTTTACTTTGTTTTGTAATTGGTGCATGCATATTAACGTTAAACAAAATTGCTTAAAAACTTTTATTCCACTTATGTACTGGTAAGTTTTATTATGATATTGGGTTCTTATGTAATAATGGTTTACTTCTTAATGATATACAAATAAAGCTGATCATGAAAATTCTTAATAATATTTTTAAAACAGGCACAAGAGGTTTGTTATATATCAAGATTTGCATTTCAATTCATCTAAATTTTGATTTAAATTTGAATTTGTATACTCATGTTGACTTACTTGTATTAGTTGTTTTTTCGGACTCCTATTGTCACTATGATGAGTTGAGTCCATCGATTCCGTTTCCGAAATGGCCGGACAATGTTTTTCATACAATCCTTCAAAAAACGCTCGAAGAGTGCCAAATTCTGGTCGTAGTTCTGGTGCGTTTTCCCAACATGCACAAATTTTTGAATATCTAAATAATTAGAAATACCAAAATCTCACATTAGAAATTTTAGAAATATCAAAATTATTTGGAATGTCTTTAATCGAGTCATATTTTTTCATTACATTTCTTGAGTACTGAATTCAGGACGGCCCATTCGCAATCCATTTTTTAGCCGGGTTACAAAATCATTGTTCCAATTTTCACTTGGAAATGGGGCATTTCCAAGAGAAAAAATTTCGTAAAGTGTCACGCCATAAGACCAGACATCAGATTTCGTTGTGAATGTTAGCTTCTCGAGACATTCTAAAGCCATCCAACGCCAAGGCATTGGGGTCTATGGTTACATGTCATTAATATTCCATTCTTAAATGTTATTTTTTCTGAAAATATTAATAAAGTGGTTGGCTATTCAACTTTTTACATTTGATCTTTTTACATACTCGCTGCTTTCGTACAGCTTTTTACTCAGGCCAAAATCTGATATTTTCACAGTTTTATCTGACGTTAACAGTATATTTCTTGCGGCCAAATCGGCATGTATCACCTTGACAATAACAAAACAACAGTGTGCCAATCAGGCATCTTATAAATGGGAAATTTTGAAATCTGCATTTTCTAATCGAATACCAATTTATATGCCAAGTATTCCATTCCTTTTGCAGTTTGAGCAGCAAAGCCAATAAGATCAAAGTGGTGACTAACTCAGAATTATCTGATATTTGTGGTATAAGCCTGACGTCGATTTCTTGGTTGGCATTGATCAAATTCACAAATTGTGGTTTACATTCCAGCAGAAAGTTTTTTAAGCTTCCAAACCCACATATTTCAGTCGCAATGTATAAACAACCTTAAAACAAAATATTGCGAAAAATATTTAAAAAGCTTTAAACCAATGGCAAATTACATGCACCTGAATATCTTACGAAATTCAATTTCCTCCGTGCAAACTCCGACTAATTTCAAAACGTTCTCATGTTCTCCAATATAAGTCATTATTTTCACTTCTGACAGAAACGACTTGAATAGGTTCACATTAGCAGAAGACTTCGATATTTTAAGAGCAACCGCTTTACCAGATGACAATATCAGGCCACGAACTACTACACCGAACTCACCAGATCCAAGTATCGACTCTTTAGAAATTTCTTTAAACAAATATGATGCAAATAACTTTAAGATTTGGTACTTTGAAATAATAAATTAAAATAATTAAGCATTTTGAGAATTTTTACTGTAGCGTATGTCGCTGAGAGGAATTTCAAAATCCCTATTAAACGGCAAAAACTCAACAGTCTCAGCACTCGTTCTGCTCAAAATCATGGACGGTCTTCCTACAAAAAACTCTTCGATTTCGTCCTTACTCAAATTTCGAAGCAAATATTTATTGTTTCTGTATCTCCTCGTGAAAATCATCACAGCGGTGAGAAATGCAAATAGAATTAGGCCACAAAATAAACCAGTCGTAATGTAAATTATTGTTAAGTGGCTAGACTTTTCTGTAATATATAAGAACACATTTAAAGTTGGCAAGTAAAATACATTTATTTTCATATTTTTTGCTTTAGAAAATTACCAGAAATTTTCAATAAAATTGCTTGACTAATAGTTCCCTCAGTGTTGTTTGCAACACACAAATATTCTCCTGAAAATTTTTTCCTGTTGTTTTCATCGATTGTAGGAAATTCCAAGTAGCATTTTCCGTTGTAACATGAGTTTATTTGTAGTTCCGGAAGCACTGTTAGTGCATCTTGGCCTTTGAAAAGCCAGTAAATCTCTGGTGTCGGTTCGCCTTCTGCAATGCAGGAAAGTCGGCGATTGGACTCGCCAATGTAGAAAGTTTCTTGACTCTGATTTCCATTTGATTTATTAGCGTTCAAAAAGATGGGTGGCATGAGATCTACAAACATTACAGCTTATGAGGATCTAATTATATTTTATTTAATTACAAACGTTATCATTATTTCTAAGTTATATAAACTATAATTATTTAAAAAATATTTTATTAAAATATTCTTACGTCTCGTTATAAATCTACGTGACACTGAAAATAATTCTGATGAATTCCACCATTTAGTCTCGCAATGCACAGCTGCTGCATCAGTAGGTAGTTGTATTTTAAGTATAGTAATTCTATTCAAATTTTCAATCAAACGCTCTTCTGTCTCGTTGTCCATCGCATTCAAAAGTTTGTAGGTAAAATGTCTCCGACTAAGCTTAGCCCTAGATTTGTTTAGAAATTCGATTAAATAATCGGATGGTTTTGGAAAGATGTATTTTAGCGTTTCACAGGCAAATGTGGATGTCACATTTGTATACAAAATGGTAGGCATTTCATCAATCCGAATTAGCTCGTATTTTGGTGCATTGATCCAGCTTAAACCTACTTAATATAAATGCATATTTTTTTAAATATATTTTTGTTAAGATTCTCGACACAAATAATTTGAGAACTTACGCATTCGCCGATCTAGCGTCTCCAAAATATCCCATTGTTTTACAAGCAACCCTACTTTGTACACTACCAAACCAACAAATGGCAAAAAAATGCTATCCACTACAGAATTGTATTCTGAATCTATCGTTTTCGGAGTGATTTCTGATGACTGCATTCGCTGGAATGAACAATTAACTATATTTGTCAATTCGTGATTCCTACACAAACTGCATATTTTAATATCTTTACACCACAATATACCCAAGGTCCCAGGCATATCAAAATATAACTCAATTTTTCTTTCTTTTTGGTTCAGCCTTAAGGCAGGGCTCTTTACAAATATGAAGCCCCATTCTTTTACAATTTCAGTTTCGTTGATATCTAAAATATCAGCAATACATTTTGCACTTCCGTATAACCCGACTTTTACATTAGATCTTAACTCAGGAAAAACTAAAATATCAGCTTTGACGCTGTTGTTGTATTTATAAATGGTTATGTTTAATGCTGTATTTCTACTATTTAACTTATTATCAGTTTTTATATTCTTAAATATCACTTTGATTTCTAACAGGTGATCTGAGGCTGAGGAACATTCGAGGTGAATTATATCATCGTCAAATTTTGCTATGGATTTGCTTATCGGAAAGAATTGATACTCATCTGAGTATGTGGATTTGGCAGTGATTGTTAAATTAGTTGAGTTTTGAAGACAAGTGTATATACCATCAAAGATATTTTGGGATATAAAACCTTCGGTTGGAAGATATTCTAAAGTGTTGTCTAAAAGTTTTACGTCCTTTTGCTCCCCCTAAAAGAAAAAAAGATATTAAAAATAAATTAAACCTTTTAAGCAAAATTTATATTTTATATATTTTTTAAAATTATTTACAATATCGGTGGTCAAATAGAGAAAAACATCTTCCTCTGGATTTAGTGTAGGACACGAAATTATATTTGAGTTTACTATGGTTTTAATAGATGGATCTATTAGTGAACTGTTTTTTCCCGCCCAACGATAAAAATGCACTTCAGAATAAACTGACGGTTCCTCAATACAATAGCACATCACTTTGATGGAGTATTCATATTTCTCAGGAAAGTGAAGAACAATTAATATTTCATAATCTGGAACAGCTTCTGCTCTCTCCTCCGTTAAAGGCTTGCTGTCTTGAATTTCAATTGCGTTGTCAGAAATATAGCCGGTGAAGTTCCATTGAATTGGATAGTATGCAGAGCACTGTGCATAAAGTGGGGAAGTGTAGTATCCACCTGTAACTCTGTCCCATGTGTAATGACTGAGACGAAATTCTCTAAAAGCTGAGGGCATGGAAAAATGAAATTTTGGCTTTTCAACCGTCCAGTGAAAACTATGACAAATGTTTAGTAGTGCTAAACCTACAAATATAAGTTTTGTTCTCATTATGAAAAGATGAAAAACCTTTTCCAATTTCAAAAGTAATTTACATCAGTTAGTATAAAATTTAATAAATAAAGCTGAAAAATATTTGACAGTTTTGGAAAGAAAAATACCACAAATAGTCGACATCTGTATTTTATCATCAAGATCTCTTTTACCAAGAAATTTGGACAAAATGTAAGCAAGTTGTAAAACCACAAAAGTTTTTTTTGCAAAAATAGAGCTTCTGATGACCTAACTAGTCATATTTTTCTTGAAAAATAAAAATTTTATGATCTCACTATTTCAGGATTTCTGCTTGGTTGGAGGAAGCCTTGGAATAGCATAACCAGAGAAGTTTAGATTTATTTTTTAATTATGGCGAAATCAATTATGAAATTTGGAGTGGCATTTTCTCTTGTGTTTCAAATGCTGCAACATTTTCAAGCCGAAGGTTACAATTATTTAAGACGCAATGATATTTTAAAATTTTGCTTACATTTTACATCCATAATGAAATATTTTTGTATTTTCAGGGATTCAATGTTACAGTTGCTATTACATGAAGATTGCTGAAACTATATTGAACGGCCACCAACCATCATGTAGAGTTGATTCCAGTCCTGCTGAATGGTTGCTTAAACCATGTCCAAAAGGTAGACCACGTAGCTTTTGATATGTAAAATATTTATTGATTGGCATAGTTGTCTTGTATTGAATGCAGTATATGAAGATATGCTCTGCTATTGAGTGTTTTTTGTAAAGCGCTGTGCCGTATTTGCAGATTCCACGTCATGTCGGTTTTATTCGATGAGAGGTCATAGTAGGAAGGACCCTTCTATAAAATTTGAAAGCACTGATAGAAAATGTGACGTAAAGGATAGCTCATGGTCAGACATCTTGAGCGACTCTGTAGTCCCTGCAAAACTGATCCCTTTTGTACCGAAGAGCATTGTGGATGTTGATGATTGGAAGTTAAAGCACATGACTGGCAATTGTTTTGAAGATGGATGCAACGTTGGGCCACAATACTGGAGAGATAATGGCAAGGAAGAACGTAAGAAGGAGAAACCAAATAAGCCAGAAGATAAAAAGAAGCCCGAGAATAAAAAGAAGCCAGAAAATAAAAATGACTTAGACAAACAATCTGAATTACAAGGTGTTAATGCCAGCAGTATGCTGGTGGGTACTTCTTCAGTAGCACTAACCGTATTTGGGTATGTAGGCCTTAATTTCTTCATGCCATGACTTCGATTTGAACATCGACTTTGAAATTATTTAAATTTAATTTGTGACCAGGGAGATGTTCAAAGGTGTATAAATTTAAACTTTGCTCTGATATCAACGGTGATGCAGAGATGCACTCCATTACATCACAGTAGATGATTGATTGTAACCCTTTTTCATTATGAAGTTCAACCTTGATATTTTGAATCAAATTCTTGTGTATAACAAACTTATAATAGGTTAGTATGACTTGAACAGTCTATATATATATATAGTTGCCAATAATAATGCTGTACCAAAGCTAAACAATTTTAGTAAAATTTGAAGCTTTTTAATTGTGAAGGATAAACATGCTATCTCATAAAATATGGTATTTCATCAATAATTGATGCTTATAAATAGACTAAATTATTACTTTAGCAGAAATTGTTTTTTGTGTTTTGAATAAACTTTAAAATTACTTAAGCACAGTAAATAAGAGTAATTTGTTTATGATTCTTTTCTGTTTTATGACTTAAGCTCATACTGGAGTTGTTGCATATGCGTATTTCACATATATACATATGTCCTCTGCTACCCTGCAGCATGTAAATTGACAAACATCGATCAGCTAATTACTAAGAAACAGAGTAATCAGTATATTGACATCATCCAATTCTTTTTCCTGTTCTGGAAGCTTGTGAACTTAATAAAACTGGTTTTGTGTCTAAAAACTGATAAATATTTGATAAATATAGGGCAGCGGTTTTGCAAACGAGAAATAAGATTTGTGGTGGCCATCATGTTTTTGAGTTAATTTATTCTCAAGATCTCTAGAAAAAACTCATTAAAAGATATCCTACCCTACTGCACTTAGTTTCCGTTTCCTATCATGAGTTCTTCATGGAAATCTAATGTGAACATGTCTCACATAATTGCATGTATACTGCCAGAATATCACACAGATTTTGCGTGCAAGGACTTTACCCGTTCAAGATTTGCCAGGAAGAAAAATTCCAAAAATTATTTAAGTTTGCTTTTCAGGAAAAAAATGGAAAATTGTCTTGATGACAATGACCTTATCAGAGTCATATTTTTTTCTGGTCATAACTTAAAAAATTATGAGCTCACTGCAACAGTTGTTATCTCAGCTTTTCAGCACACACAAAAAACAGAAAATTGCGCGTTTTTATTTTCACAGATAGATATTGGTGACATAAGTCGTCCCTCTATTTATCTGTATCGAGGTTTTGTATATTTTTAATAATTTAAATTACAAATCTGGTAAATATAAATAGTTCTAATACGTCGTAGAATAACCACACTTTACAAATTTATGAATTTTGATAAGAACGGAATCTAAAATTCCCGGATGTCATGTTTGATACTTATAATGTTCTAACTAGCAGTCTGATAGTGAATCATTTTAACAAAAGGAACCAAGGATTAAACATAACGCTTACAATATATTTCGTCGGAAACGTCGAAACCCAACATTATATTATCAAAAAATCAAGAAGTATTTAAATATTCATAAAAATTGGATTAATAATCCCAAATTAGTTTTCAATATGAAAAAAACAAATTTGATAAAATTAAGTTTCGTCGTTGTGATACAATTACTGGGGGCACTAGAAGTCAAAGGTAGCATTCAATAATTTAAATAAATCCTATATGTTAAGTATTTTTGTACTTTTTTGTTAAAATTTACAGGGATTGAGTGCTACGAATGTAAATACCAAGCACTCATGGGTTTGGAATATGCTAATAGCGACGCCTCATGCGCAGCGAAAACTACACCTGGTATAGAGTTCCTGAAAACATGTCAAAACAGTAAGGCTGAATAGATTTTGATTGATATTTATAAAAAATATATTAATAGATTTATGCTTTGCAATTGAATTTGCATATTTTTATTGCAGACTCAAACGCATGCCTGTTTCTTTCGGCGACTGGAATATCTAGAAAGGACCCAGAAATATCATGGGAAACCACCACAAGAAAATGTCATTTTTACACACGTCCAGCCTTTTTTGAAGACGAACCGGCAACTGAAGATTTTCTTTCCTCTAAATTGAAGAACCAATCGCGCATTTTTGAGGTCGAACATAATGCCAAATCAGGTGTATGCTACTACGACGGATGCAACCGTGGGCCTAATGAATGGATAGAGAGAAAAAAGCTGGAGGAAGAAAATGAATTAAAAAGACAGCAAACTGCATACGCTAAATTCCGGCAATATGCTGGAAAATTGTTTTTTGGTAATGGTATCTATAGTTAGAACTATAAGATATTTTTTATAGATGCGACTTATGGCGCAGAAATTTGTAACAGATAAACAATGAATATTAAGGGTTTTTAATTAAACTTGTTATAAATTTTAAATGCTTGTCAATGTTTAAGCTTTTGTCATTGAGAAACAATGCTTTCTGTTAGATCCGCAGATGCATGAAGAGTTTAAGAGAGAAAGTTCGTATATTCTGATGCTAAATGTGTGGTGACTCAAATGCATTTAAAATTTAACAATTTTTTTGCAATTTGTTCCTAAATTCCTCCCAATTAGATGCCACATAAATGTGTCTTTTCCTAACCTACCACATATACAACAATGCATATGTCGGAAAATGGAGGTTTTTAAAGTGTCAGGTCAACTTTTAAATGTTGATGAGGATGCCGAATGCCTCGCCTACACAAAACTCCCAAAATGCATCTCACTATTTTTCAGAAAGG
>JAQIXW010002495.1:0-15330 GCA_034700685.1 Willowsia buskii | reverse complement strand
TTAGCCCTTTATAGAAATTAGTATTATGAGAATATTCCAATATAGGAATTTGTATTATAGGAACCTTCACCAGATCGTTACGACTTCGCCTAATTTTTTATGCTTTGGATACATGTGTACTTGAATCAATAGAATAATTGTCCGGTTGTCCTGATGTTGGGTGGTATAAAGCTGATAAATAAACGATACACAAAACCAATAGTTACGAGGTGTGTTGGTGTTTGCGTCTTTGGAAGTGCCCAATGCACCACCCCACAAAAAGATACCCATAATCTAAAGATTCTTTTTTTTGTAATATTTACGTGACTGAGCACAAAACAGTTCCACAAACCATTGTTGAATCATTCCATCATACTAAAATTCCGCTAAATTAAGCAAAAACGACATTAGCAGGGCGGTGCATTCGGCATTATTAACTGCCACTTTGCCGCTTGGAACCTGCCTGTCCTCAGTCTTTTTGAGAAGACGCAAATACCGACACACCTAATAGATGATGGTTTTTGTGTATTGCTTATTTATCAGCTTGGTGTGGTATAATGTCAAACAGAAATGTTACACAGTTATAAAGGTTGATTAGAGTTTATCAATTAATTAACTTTTCATAGATTTTTCATGTCTCCAAAAATGTCAATCGTTCTAGGGAACCAGAGACTCATTTTTTAATTAATTTTAGCCGCTGTCCATTCAACGAAATTTGGATTTTCGGTATTTCCTTCCATCCATTAGCTTTTGGCTTTTGGTTATATTCATTTTCGCATTCTGAGAGACGAGTAAACAGGGTAAGTATCTGATCACGAAGGAAAATGTATATTACTAACGAAATTGAGTTTCCCATATTGTTCTAATTTGGGTGACATTCAACCCCTCAATTCTCTTTAAAGGCTTTGCATATTTGACCTTTTTTTCCTTAATGACGTGTAACAAAATTATTCCCTCTCTTCCAAAAATATCATCATTATGAATAATATGTTTTCGTGCGTTTATTTAGTCGAGATCTCCTTCAAGTTTGTGCTAATATTTGTTAAAGAAGTAGTTAGGACATAGTTATGTAGGGCAGAAAAGTAATTAATTTAACTCCGTTCAACTTTTTTGTTGCTTAGGTTTCGATTTGTTAACATTTAGATAAATAATAGGTTCTGTACTGAAAAGCGAGATAAAACGATTGAGAAAATTGGACAAACTCATGAGCTTTTCATAAATAAAAAATCATAGTATTTTAGTGCTTTTCATTGTCCTTTTTTTTTTCAGACGGAGTACGATATACCAGTAAAGCCTGTAAGCTTGATGGAGTCGCTAAGATTTAAGAAGATTTAAAGACTTCTTTGAATTTTTACTACATGAGCAGGAACATGAGATCTCACTGAGACAACCAATAATAGGCAATTGAGAAAGAAGTTTGATTTTTAGAATTTGGAAAGTAAAGTGGTAAGTGTGTTACTCGGGGTTGAAACAAATTCCGAATGATGGGTTTTGTTGGACTTTCAAGACTTGTAGATTGAAAAAATCAATGGCGAAAAGATGCTGCTGCAGCTATTTATGACTAGGCTTCAATCCTTTTTAGCCATGTGACAAATAGTTCATCAACATTCAAACTTAAATAGAATGTAATCGCTTGCGATGCGTTGTAATGGAGGACCGGCATTACGAACTGCGAGTGACCTCCAAATTGATTTCCATTCAGGAAACAAAATGGCAAGTAGAGTTAAGGCAGCAGTTGCCGGACTTTTATGAATGGATATGGTCTCACACAAACATTTCTCATCTCCACCAACAAATGATAACACGAGTAATCTGCTTCCAGTCTAGTCAAACCCTCAAACCAAGTCTGTTGAGAAAATTGTTTGCTAAAAACAAAATAAAACGGGATTCTCATGTCACCCCTGGAAATCTTTTGAATTGCTAGGCGCATCCAGGAAGTTTGCAAATTTTAAAACCATCTCTGGCTAATTAAGAACTCGAAAATATAAATTAGGATTATTTATTTAGGCAAATTTCCAAATACTTTCACTTCGTACTTAAACGTTACATTTTATTATTAAGCTACCTGATAATCGATTCTTCAAATTATCTAACTATGAGCAGATTACAAACTTTAAAACGGAAGATAGCTACCTATTATTTAAACTTCCAAACTACGTCTGGTTTAAATTCTTAACGGAATTTACATAAATCAATTTCTGCAGTCTCCTCAAATAATGCTAACTGCACATAAAAAATACTGATAAAACGAATTGAAGCGCCAAATGACTAAAGTGTCAGTACCTGTGTAGTGTACTAATTAAATGTGCAACAGAATCGTGACAAATTGACATGAGGGAAAATAATAACATGAGTTAGGTGATGACTGACAAGCTAAAAAGTAGAAAATTCTCGTCCTCGCGTAAAGTGCGATGTGAGGGAGGACACGCGTTCCGAACTGCAGGTGATCTCCAAATCGATTTCCGTTTATGATACAGCCTGGGAAGCAGAATTAAGCCAGTAGTGTGTCACCTCAAAGCAATGAAAAGACATGACCGCATTTCCTTCGCTCTTCTAGCTAAACCCATTCGACAAATAGTTCATCATCAAATTTTATGAAAAAGGAAACTACCCCATCCGCACTAATTGTGGTGATGATGATTATGAATTTCAGATAAAGCTTCCAGTCACTTTGTTTATCAATGTTGGATAAGTGAACTCACAAAATAAGAGTAAAATGAAAATTGATTGATTTGATTCAAAGATTATTTCCGTTAAAAATAGCGTATTCCTTGGAATGGAGGAGAAGCAAAAGAAAAAATTCCTTCCTAGAATGTAATGTGAGGGAGGATTAGCGTTCCGAACTGCGGGTTAGTTCCAAAATTGATTTCCATTCTGGATAGAATATAGGAAGGAGCATTGAGGCGGCAACCAAACTTTGTGAGTGTCTAGGGTCTCACGAGTAAAAGTTTGTAATCTTCATCTCCAAATGAAAATGGTGGCACAAGCATGGAAAATTACTTCATTGAGTTTATCTCTTATCAACTACCGCAAACTAAATTAATCTTAACTGGCTAGTTCAAAACAAACTGCAGATAAAAATTAAACGGAGTTGGGGCTCGCAATTCGAAACTAGAATTTATGCATGTCTGTTTTAAACGCAAATCTCCAAATGATAACATGAATTCCGTGATGATGATGACCTTTAAGCTTCCTATCACTTGGTTTATGAACGACAGAAAAGATTAGTCAGAACTGGTTCGCTGCCAGCGGTCTCTTCGACCAAATCATGAGACCTCACTGTTGGAACTGCACCCTCCAGAAGTAAGCCCTCCAAGCGCCAAGCATCTCGAGCATTCTATGTAGAGGATAAGATCACCTTTTCCGCCATCTGTCACCTTCAAGTTGATAAGGTCTTTTCGTCGTCTTGATAAGGTGATTATCTTTCACTGTGATAGGCTAGACCACGATATAACATGGACTATGAATGAAAAATGATCAGCCGTGGCTATACTGAGGTTAGCAACTCTGTCTAGTCTGTATCCCATCGGCAAACACTTCTCGTTTGATAATTTGTCGTTCCACATATTATTAAATGCTGCCAATAAAATTTGATCGGAGTTTGGACAATGTTACATTCATTTTTTTACATGTTGGAGGTTTTTATAATAACCATAACCAAAATTTTGGGTTCTTTTATGAAAAGAAATTGAATGGAGGTAGAATAGCGAATAGCCATGCCGAGATTTGGGTATGCATATTTCGTATTAATCTTTAGGAATGCTCAAAGCATTAAAATCAGTGTAGTTTAAGTTTACCAAAAAATAAGGTGCAATGGAATGGTGGCAGCGTGACAAAAAAAATGTTTATTTCTGATATAATTTTTAGGGCCTCCGGAAACGGGCATCATTTAAATGTAATTTGCTCTCTTCATTGCTCCGGGTTTACCCATCGTATTTTGCAAATCTCCATTTTCCAATCTCGCCAATTTCATTTTAGAAAAATATTATTGCTATAAATGATGAATCCAAAGACCTTATTCCAAGCGCACAAAAATATAATAAGAATAAAAACTAAACGGAGTTGAAGCACAAAATATGACCCCAGTATTGTATTATGACATCTAAGGTTTTATAAATATATCACGATAACATGAATACCGTGATGATGGCGGCTGAAAAGCTTTCTATCCCTTTGTTTATCAAGAGCGAATAAGAGCTCAAAATTTATGAAAATCCGCCCGCCCTACCTTTCCCTCCATCCCTCCATCCAACTTGCAAGAGCTAGGCGGAGTGGGAAAATAATGATCCCGAGATATAATTGGTGGTACAAAGACACATCTCCAGAACCAATTGTAATTCTCATGACACCCCGAAAATCCGAATTAAATCCACGAACTCCTCATTTTTCATCTGTTTCAATTGTAAAAAAGAATCGAATATTCATTTCACATTTTTAGTTCTGGAGAAGGTTTTTAAAGATATGTAATTTCATCTGTGATTATATCGGTTAATAATTAATTATTGTTGGGGCAAGGCTTTATACTAGCGAATAAATTATTTTTATGCTAGTCTTTTGAATGGTGCAAGAGCAGAATCTTCAGCACATGGATATAAAAGACGCTGACAAGAAAGTTTTTATTGAAGTTAAGGTCAAATAGGCGACACTTTTGACATTGTTAGGTTTCTAACGTAACCAGTGACAATTTTGACCTGTCCCTTTCAAACCTTCTTTTACAAATTCACAAATCTTTACTATTCTGAAACAAAATCGAGGAAAGATAAAAATTAAACAGTGTAGGGGCTCGCAATTTGAAACTGGAATCTTGATATGTCAGATTTTAAAAGTATATCTCCACATCATATAACATAAATGCCGGAATGATGATGACCGATAAGCTTCCCAGGCTTAGGTTTTCATGGTAGCATTGGCAATATGAGCCGAGCAATTCAGAATTGCGTGAGCACTCAGAAATATGATACCCACCACTCCAACTGATAACACGACTAATGTGTTGTTATCCAGACTATGATTGATAAGCCCACTAAGAATCTATTTTTCACGGAGTAATGGGCGCACTCCCAAGCTCCGAGCCACGGGAGTGTAAATGTGAGTGTGCGCCTGTCGAAGTGGATAAATCTCTCCAGCATTTATTTGAGCCATGCGGAAGTGAGTGAGGACTTTCCTCCAAACTACTCCAATCAAACCCTCCATGGCTAAGAAATCCTCATGAAATCTTTTGAATTCTTAAACGCATTCAGAAAGTCTACAAATATTAAAGGCATCCCTGTCTCATGCTAATTAAGAACTAGAAAATATCAATCGAATAATTTATTTATACTAAATTCTATTATTTACTCTTTATCCAGAGTGTAGTATTTAAAACCAGCGTATCGTTTTATCTGCATTTCGTATCGCCCGAATATTCTCGAATTAAAAACAAAACGAAATTTAATTGCATAAATCATTCTCTCCACTTGATCCAACTATATTCCAAAACTGTTAATTCCACATGAAAAATTCTTAGTGATCAAAAGAAATAACTGGATATTTCTTCCTCTAATTGCTCTCTATTCTTTTGTTGGCTATTCGTCACACCTTACTCCATTAGAATTTTCCTAAAGTTTTAAGATGACCAAGAAAATTAAGATACCTTCGCTTACGTAGCACCAAAATATGCCACAAAGAAAAATTAAACGGAGTTGAAGCTCACAATGACACACTTAGAATTTTGATATAAGAAGTATTTAAATTAATATTTTTTTAGTAAATTTCCAACGAACAGCTAGAATAACGTGATGATGATGAAGGACAAGCTTCCAATCATTCTGACACACAAAAATAAAGGAGCAAAAATTTAAATGGGGTAGGGGGAACCATTCGGTCCTTGTTCTTCATCCAAATCTTTTGTCATCAGAGCTAAAATTTTGGACTAGTTTGGAGTTCCTTATTCCCTCCCAAACTTCTTCAATATAATTTTTAAATCTCCAAAAAAACAGTCCAGTTCAGAAAACTAGACGGGGATGGAGATTTCTATGCGACACCGGTAATTTCACATGCTTGCTTTTTAATGTAGGTCGCAAAATGATAAGATGAGTGTCGTGATGATAATGATTTATGATAAGCAGCTTATCAGGCCATAAGAAAATAGTTCATGCGGTACCTCGCCTAATCTGTCTACAAGAGCTACACTTTGAGAAAATGAAAAGGGTATCGTGAACAGAGAGAATTTTGCTGAGTGGACTGTCGGTAAAATTTCCGGCAAATATTAATTGCTCTCGGATTTCTTTAATTGTTAACGCCGCAGGAACATGAAATCTCATTGAGATAACCAGTAACAAATGATAACTAATAATTAATAAAAGTGAGAAAGAAGTTGGACTCATAGAAAATTGAATTTGGAAAGCGAAAGGAGAAATGTGTTACTCGGAGCTCCCAAAGATTCGGGATGATGTATCTTTCTTTGGCTGTCAAGACTTGTAGACTTGTAGTTTGAAAAAATAATCCTAAAAAAGGATTTTATGATTACTTCATTCCTTTTTTACCCATGTGACAAAAAACTCGTATTACCATTAAAACTGAAGTGGGAAATCCCCCTTTGCGACACCTTGTGTTGGAGGGCTGGCGTTCCGAACTGCGTGTGAACTCCAACATGATTTCCTTTCAGGAAACAAGATGGAAAATAGAAAAAGGCAGCAGTTGCCGGACTTTTATGAACAAATAAGGTCTCACTTACAATCATTTGAAATCTCCATCTTCAAATGATAACACGACTAATATGTGGTGAACACTATAATTGATAAGCCCACTGTAAATCTGCTTCCAGTCTAATCAAACCCTCAAATGAAGTCTGTTGAGAAGTTTTCAAATGTTAAAGGCAACTCTGGCGCGGGCTAATTAAAATCTCGAAAGTAATATTAATTAAGATTATTTATTTATGCAAAAAACTATTTAATTATTTTTATTCGTACTAAAATACTATACTTTGCGAATAAAAAAAACGGAAATTACATAAATCATTTTCTTCGTTACATGGCGTACACACTTCAAATTTCTAATTTAATTGAGTGTAGTGTAGATAAAGGGCGTCTGCTGAATTATGTCCAAGTCTCAATAATCCCCAAAAATCAAGATTCAGTGAAGTAAAAAATTCTACAAAATTTTTGGTTTCTTTAGGATAAGACATGAAATAAAGTTTTATCAGCGAGAATTTGGCCTCGTAACCAACAAAATCCGGTTTTATTTCGTGTCAACAGAAAATGTTACGAACAAAAATTAAACCGAGTTGAGGCTTTCTATGCGACACCAGAATTTTTCACATGCTTGTTTTTAATGCAGGTTGCAAAATGTAAAAATAAATGTCGTGATGAAGATGACTAATGATGCTATGGTAAGATGTCTATCAAGCAATGAGAAAATAATTCATAGGACCCTTCCCCGACCCATCCAGAGGAGCTAGAAAAATGACGAGAATAATGATCTGACAGGATTCGCGGAGACGTATCTGCAGAAATAATTATCAATTTAATGTCATTCAAGAAGTCCCAATTTAATCTTTCACCCCATCCCCAAGAAGCTAAGAGCAGACAATCTTTATTTGCGTGGCCCATGTGAATCTTACGGTTGTGTTATTAAACATCCAAGAAATAAAAAACAAACGGAGTTGGAATGTTACATCATAGCAACAATTAATTATGATAATATTCTGTGTTCATAATCATGTTTATGATATTCATGAACACTTCATTGTTTAAACTACGCTCGAATTCGACTAAACTTCTTGGGTAAAGCGAATAGGAATTAGATCAAGCAATGACTCATAATTTACAGGAGATATCGCGATTGTACATGAAGCTATTAACGAATTATCAACTAAAGATTTTCTTCTCTTGTCTCCTCTATCTATCACTATCATCTATCACGTTGAGGAAAAAGTGACGTGTGAACAGAAAATTTTGTTGGATGGACCGCCGCTCAATTTAAAATTAAATTGGAATCCCAAACTACCCCTGGAAACTTTTGACATCTTAAAGCACATAAAAATATTGAGGTTGGAAAACAATTTGCAAAGGTAATGGACTTCTTTGAATTTTAACACTTGCAGCATCCTCAGCAGGAACATAAGATCTCACTGAGATAACCAATAATAGCCATGTGACAAAGAAGTTGGATTTTTAGGATTCGGAAAGTGAAATGGGAAGTGTGTTTCTCGGAGCTCACACAAATTCGAAATGATGTATGTATTCCCTGACCTATAAATTGATTTCTATTCAGGAAATTAAATGAAAAATAGTTAAGGTATCAGTGGCTGGACTTTGAAGAATGGATTCTCCCTTTCTTTATTCTCAAAAATTTGTCATCTCCATCTCTAACAAGAGTAATGTGTGTGTGTGCAAAGCAACATTAATTCGCAAGCCCACTGCTAATTGACTTTCAGTCTAATCACGCCATCAAACCAAGTTTGTTGAAAAAATTGTTGCTAAATTTGGAATAAAACGGTATTCTCAAGTCACCCCGGCAAATGTTTTTGAATTCTTAAACGCATCCTGGAAGTCTACAAATGTTAAAGCCATTTCTGGCACCGGCAAATTAAGAACTCGAAAATATAAATCAAGATTATTTATTGATGCAAATTTCTAAGTAATTTAGCTCCGTACTTTAATATTACATTTTGTTATTGAGCTAACTGACTATCTGTTAATTATTTTACCTGGATTAATGTGAGCGTATTAAAAACTTCTAAACGGAAGCAAACCATCAGCTATTTAGCTTTTCCAACTACGCGTGGTTTAAAAACAAAACACAATTTACATAAATCTTTTTCTTCAGCCTCCCACTGTCCTCAAAAATTTCTAACTGCGCGTATAAATACAAAAAAAAGAATTGATTGGATGCTTGATTAAGTGAAAAAGTGGCCTTGCATTCTGCACACTTGAAACTTGTGAACCGTGTACTTTGGCATGGAAAATTCTGCGGTGTCTTACTAAATATTTAAGAAGTCTTTTAGAGGATCGCCAAAAACGTTTTAAGTGCATCAGCGCTCAAAACCTGCGTACGCATTTCAAATTCCTTTTTTGTTTGTGTGAAGGTAAATGTCGTCGGCAGAATTGAGTGCATGTCTCAATAATCCCCAAAAATTAAGATTTAGTGAAATACAAAAAAAATCTAGAAAGATTTCGGATTCTTTGCAAAAAGATATGAAAAAATTTTATCAGATAGAATTTGGATAAGCATTACTTGTTTACAATTTTGCACTACTATTTATGAATGCTGTTAGGCACCAATACTGTCAATACCTTCATAATATACAAATAAAATGTAGGCGGAATTTGGGCACGTTAAAGAAAAGTCTGTTAGTTTATATTCAAGGGTAGGCATGAAATTGGAAAAGTTTTGTAGCAAGTGAAAGTAAGTGAACTATCACTAAAATTGTCCACTCTCCACTATAATGAATACCACTTTACAGTATTCGCGTCAACATTTGCGAGCCCAAAATACCTTTGGTATATTGAGCAGTATTTGTGTCAAGTATAAAAACTAAAAGGCATTGGAGCACAAAATATGGAGATTTTTAATGTGAGGCCATCGTTTGGGATATAATTATGATTCTCACAACGCCCCAGAAATCCCAGTTTAATCCACAAAAACTTATTTTGTAATTATTTGTTTTAATGGTAAGACAATAATCGAATATTGATTTCACATTATTATTTTCAGTTCTGGAGAATGTTTTTAATTGTTAATGATTATATCAGTCATTGATTCAATAATAATTGTTTAGGAAAAACTTTTAACCACCTGGAAACGTCGAATATTTTACATTAGTCCAACCACCCTTCAAGAAATGGAGAAATCTGCGGTTAATACAATTTCAAAATGTTGTAAAAATAAATTAACCGGAGTTTTGGATTACCAGACGTTACTCGATTTTTGATATATTTGAGGTTTCTAAAACAACCATTTTTACAATTTTGACCTGTCACGAAAACTCCTAACTCCGAAATAGCGCTCCGAACCGCGAATGAGTTTGAAATTGGTGCGTGTTCAAAATGCAAAAATGAGATTCAGAACTACAATAAGATTTTATTCCTTCCTTATCCAAAATGATAACATGAATTAGGTGATGACTGATAAGCTTAAAGTAGAAGATTTCCGCCTACGGTGCGACGTGAAGGAGAACTAACGTTCCGAACTGAAGGTGAACTCCAAAATTGAATTAGGAAAGTAGAGCGACTGGAGATTTGTGACTAGATGTGGTCTCACGAGCGAGTACGTCATTTCCACATCCCAATGAATGCACGCATGGAGGTGATGATGAAGACGATGATTGATAAGCCAAGC
The DNA here is from genome assembly GCA_034700685.1 of Willowsia buskii. Taxonomy (NCBI): domain Eukaryota; kingdom Metazoa; phylum Arthropoda; class Collembola; order Entomobryomorpha; family Entomobryidae; genus Willowsia; species Willowsia buskii. The sequence goes on along the minus strand of JAQIXW010002495.1, from coordinate 5,031 downwards.
CCACACTGAATCAGCTTATCAAGGAGGAATGAGTGCACTCGCAAGTTACCATGTGAGTTTAAATGTGTGTGCGTGGAAAAAAACATCGGAGGAGTGAATAAAATATTTCGAGAGAAAAAGGAGAAAGCATTGAGAAAATTTAAAAAACTATTTTGTTGAGTGGACTGTTGTTAAAATTAGAATAAAATGGGATTCTCACGTCACCAATGAAACTCATTTTTGTTAATTTTTCCGAAGGGTCATGACCACATTTCCTTCGCTCATCTATCTAGCTCAACCCTTTCAACAAATAGTTCGTCATCAATATTTATGAAAAGAAAACTACCCCATCCGCACTTAACTAATTGTCAGCTAAAGATGACTTGAATACTCCTGTTATCTGTGACTGTTGCACTTTGCAATAATTAATTTTCAGAATATTTACAAATTTTTCAACAAAATTATTTTAAAATATTTATTTTTCCCTTTGATCTCAAAAGCACGCTTGGCAGAGAAGATAGTAATTGAAAGGTTGCATAAGAACCATACAATTGCGGGATTGAGAAAAAATGCTCATCATTCAATTGCAACTTTTACAACCAATGTCTCGTAGGAATATGTCCTGAAATCTTAAAAGTAGTATTTACACATAAGAAATTGTTAAATTTTTAAGTTGATTTCTAAACGACAACATGGTTAATGTAGTGATGCTGATGAATTCCAGATAAAGCTTCCAGTCATTCTGCCTATCAATGTTGGATAAAAATACTCACAAAATAAAACTAAAATAAGGAAGTAAATTGATTGGGTTTAAAGGTACAAAAAATAAAATGGGTTGATAGGATTTATAAATGCTTTATATTTAAAATAACATATTCCTTGAAATGAACCCGACAATACCCAATAAGTGAACAGGAAGCACTATCTTTCGCACCACTGCACCTGCATCTCCGTGAATAGCATAAATTTAAGATAAATTTTAAACGGAGTTGGGGCTCGCAATTCGAAACTAGAAGTTTGACATGTAAAATTTTTACTGGACATCCCCACATTATAACATGGATTCGGAAATAATGCTGACCGATAAGCTTCCTATCACTCGGCTAATCAACGACAGATAAGGCTAGTCAGAACTGTTGTGCTGCCAGCGGTCTCCTCGACAAAAGCATAAGACATCATGTGGGAACTGCGCTCTCCAGATGTGGCGGCCCCATTCCCTCCACGCAACTCGAGCATTTTATGGAGAGCATGGCATACCTCTACCTCCATGGCGACCTTGACAATAAGAGCCAAGTAATTCTGAACAGCGTATGTACACTAAATATGATAACCCTTTACCCCAACTGATAACACGACTAATGTGTGATGAAAATTATGATTGATGACCACGAGGCATCAATGGGTGGATTCGAGTTTCATCTTCGAGTTTCCAAAAGCCTTGTTTGTTCGGCTGACGGTTTGTGGAAAGGAAGTTGAAATGTGAGTGGCTTTTTTGAGTGGAGGAGGAGAGAAATTTGATAATATTTTTGAAGAGAAAAGAGAAAGCTGTGGAAAAGGGGAAGTTTTTTATTTTGTTGAGTGAACAGTTACTAAACTTATAAAAGGGATTCTCAAATCACCCCTAAAAATTCTCTCAAATTCTTAAACGCATTCAGCCAGTCTACAAATACTAGAGGCATCTCTGACTCCGGCTAATTAAGCACTCGAAGATATCAATAAAAATTAATTGTTTTTTACGCGAACTTCTTAACACTTTATAGCTGTACTACAGCATTTAATTTTCAAGAACCATCCCACCTGCTTGTCGTTCCACCCAAATGTGAGGGAATTAAGAACTAAACAGAATTTACATAAATCATTTTCTGCACTTAACCTAACCGGATCATAAAATAAGTGAAGTCGGGGTAAAACATTTGACCACTGTTCTTCATCCGAATTTGGTTGTCATAAGAGCTCTATAATGATCTTAAGACATGAGTGGAGGTAGAGAGAGGTCTCGGCAGAAATAATTATGAGTCTCAAGTCACCCCAAAAGTCCCAATTAAATTAACCCATCACGCATTATTGTTATGATTAAGACCTTTTTTCAATTCCATGAAGCTGGACACTGAAATTAAATATATTTCGCTTTATCAAGTCACCCCTGCAAAACCTTTGACATTTCAAACCCACCAATTCAAAGCTTACAAGACATGTTGCAGGTGTCATCCAGTTGCATGGTTTCGAGAGATTTTTGCATTTAAGAATACAAATTAAACAAGTTGGGGCTAGTTTGGTCAGTGATTACAGAGTAGGCATTGATAAGACGAGAAAAACTACAAATACAAAAAACACTATCAACTATATAAAGTGAGAAAGAGAAAAGAAAGTTTTTTTTAGTTTTATGGATTTTGAAAAGGAAAGTGAAATGGGTTGCGTGTTATTCGGGGCTCGTACGAATTGGGAATGATGTTTTGTTCTTTTGCTTTTAAGACAGAAAAGAAGAAAGCTAGAATGGTACGCGATAATGACAAGGCTCTCATTTAAAGCTGCTGCAGGTACTCGTCCACAGTTTGTAACGTGGCTTTGGGATACAGAGCGGAAAATATATCTTTAAAGACTGCTGTCCTTTGAACCATTTCCTCATATTTTGGGTTGGACTGGATTTTTTGGTGAGTGAGCCTTCACGAACATGAAACTACTTGAAATTGCCAGATTTAAAAAAATTGTTTTAACCCTTTTTTACTGGTTCGGGCTGAATACACAGTATTTTTACCTGTGAAGTTGTTAAATTTTATCTCTAAACAATAACACGATTAATGTTGGGATGATGATGAATTCCAGATATAGCTTCCAGTCATTCTGCTTATTAATGTTGGATAAGATTACTCAAAAGAAAATAGTAAAAGTAAAAACTGGATTGATTGGGTTTGAGGGTGCTTATCGTTAAAAATAGGATATTCCTTTAGGTGAAGTGACGATTTACCAGTAAACAATGAGGAAATTGGCTATTGATACTGAGACATCTGGATTAAATAGTTTCCTTAAAAATACTTTCTAAAATGTCTTGGAGGATAGATACTATCTTTCATGTTTTGAAGCGAAGTGTCTCAATTATTTTTTTTGTGTGGGGAGTGATGATAGTAAGGATGATGAATCTGTTTATCGATAAATTGGAGAACCGTCAGGCAAAATTTCAAGGGAGTAAAGATTGCTTAATTTTAGTTTAAATATGTATAAGACCTGTGGGAATTCAGGCACACAGAAATGTTTATTGTAAATAGACTGCTTGTTGGATGTGAGGAAACTCACATTCAACTCCTGCAAAAAATAGAAAGGTTTTACAAATCGGACAAATTACTTGTAGAAAGTGTAGGTCTTGATTCCCCATAAAAGCATTCGAAACGAACAATATATAAAACTTACACCAGTTACTATTTCAGGCGTATCTGGCGCCCATTTTTACAAAATATATTTAGTAAAACAGTGTTGAGCCTAGCCATGCGACAATGCGACAGTGATTTCTGGAAACCGTGTGTGACGTTATAGAATTAAGTTTTATTGCCTGTGACTGGATAACCAAGAAAATAAAATAATTGTTAAATTGTTAAACTTGACGTATGAAGTACCCTCCTTGACCAATGCATGTATATCGAATGGTGTAATAAACAATTGTAATGTAATGGGAATGGAATTCGGAGTGACTGAAATCTAGGAAGATTTACTTCTTAAGAATACTGATTTTTAGAATTTCTTTCAAAAAAGAAAAAAAGGAAAATTAATACAACATACATAACTTGGAGATTGTTGTGTGCGCTCTGGCTTGAAAAGAGGCGAAAAATTTGGATGAATTTATTAACTTTTAATCAGGAATTCATGTTATATTTTTTTACGATTAATCCATATAACATCAGCAACCGCATAGCACTTCATGGATCTGCAGTTTTACTAAACATAAGTATGCACTGTATAAAAATTTAACGGCGTGGGAGCGTACCATGTGAACTTTATGCTGTATCATTATTATCATTTAATTTTTGTCGTCATTCTTTATTATTTTAAACAAGGTTAAGGTCCAGAATACACTGTGAAGAAGTGAAGATAACCCAAAGTGTTTCGTGAAAAATAAACATTCCGAAATGCGTGTGCACTCCGAATTGAACAACGTGTACGATCTTCACCTCCAATTAATATCCCTCCACGTAATTCTCCAACTCGAGGAAGTCATAACAATTATGTCTTTATCAAAGCCTTAGTTAGAAGAAACCTATACTATACTTAAAAGGTTTCGAGCAAATGCTGAATTATATTTATTCTAGATAATTGCTCTTAAATTGAAAGTTTTGAGTTCAAAAAAGTGGAAATACAAACTGATCAGTTATACATTGGAAGTTAATTGCGTTGTTATTGATTATGATAAAATCTCCAGTAGGCAAAATTATCTTTAAGTTATACTTAGTTGTACGTATTTATGTCACTTAATGATTACGTAGCCCTCGCAAAAGGTTTCGCCATATATTGAAAAAAACAACAGATAAGCATATTTATCTTTTATTGTTTCGTATTATTGATCCATGCATTATTGTCAATAACATATTGTGTAGGCAGCATGAAAGATCATCGTTTTAGGACATATGTCTTCTTAAAAACTGCTTGACGGTAAAGAGATTATTCAAAAAGCACATGCTTAAGTATTAATTATCACTTTTTCAAACATTTTTTTACTGGATTTAAAAGGCTGTGACATTTTTAGTTTACAATTTTTATTTTCTGACAAAATTTAACAGCAGTATATTAGTCGGTTTAGATATCGACTGTGACACTTCAGTTCTGAAACTTGCACTTTCATATACAAAGTGTTTAGTTTTTTTTAAATATCATCGAATACAGCAAATAATCATACATTCGAAAGGCCAATAAACCTTCGTAGGTCATGTGTCCTTAAAAATTGGACTTAAAATATTAAAAATTTCAAAAACATTTTTTTAATGTTTATGTGTTATGTTATTTTATGATAGGTAGTTCTATATTTAGGTTCTTCCTTGAACCTTTTCTTTCTCCAATTTTGTGAAA
>JAQIXW010002494.1:0-15334 GCA_034700685.1 Willowsia buskii | reverse complement strand
ATTAGTGTTCATGCCCAATATGTCAAATTTTAGCATAGGGCAAAATTGGGAAATATGAAATCGCTAGACTTCTAAATCACTGTATATAATAATGCATGTATATAAGCATGATTTTGGGTTTAATAAAATGTCCAATATAATATTAGTAGCGAATTAGGGCTAAATTGACGAAAATAATTAATTAATTTTACTTGTAAAGCCGTGCACATGCCAAAAATTACATTTTAAAAGATTTATCGTAATATATGGTCAAAATTTGTGTGAGATTTGAATTGCTTTACTTGTAAGGCGTAAAATTGGTAATTTTCAATTGACAAATATTGACTTCAGGTATATCAGCCAAGAATGTAAAATGTTTGCATTTATCACAACTAAGGGCAAAATTGGCAATTTTGAAATCTCTTCAAATATCCAAAAATAAAAAAAATATTTCTGAAAGTTTTCTCTGTAAATTTTCCTTATGATTGCACATGGAATAAAATATTTGTATTTCTGAATATTATTTATTCCAACGCGTACTAAAAGTATGAAATAATGACAGTGCCATTATTACAGTAATAATGCTAATCTGCATTTTCAATGAGGTACTTATCCGTTGCCGGGTCCGTGGTGTGATGAGCACCTGAGTTTTCCCGGATATCGATCAAAATCACCGCAAGTTAAATTTATATTTCGTAAAATATAAATTTATATTTTATGTCAGAAAATATAAATTTGTATTTTTCGGCATATAAATTTATATTTTCTGGGGAATACAAATTTGTATTTTACGAAATATAAATTTATGTTTGACACCTTACTGACATTGCAAGCACGTGATAAATCTCTAAAAAGAAAAACACAAGTTTTCACGCTCCTGTTATGTACACAAGTGTATATATATATGCTTGCCTAGAGTAGAAGTGTCCATGATAAATTACATCCTTCTGAAAGAAATTTTCGGACCATTCATATAGGATATGGTCATCATTTATAATAGTCATAGTTTATCTGTGCAAATACACAAAAGTTAGCGATACAACACAACTTCATTTATAATGTAAACACACAGCAAAGTGAATTCATGATACTTGGGTGTGAGCGATTTTAACGGATATTGTTCCGAATGTCCTATATAACCACGAGTATCATTGCTTTTGGCACTAAGGTTATCTGTGTTACTTTAAAGGGAAATACGAAGCCACATACGAGAATGATTCATATAGTGCCAACGCTCCTCACTTTACTTTAGATGAGTTGTGAAAGGAAAAGGAAACGTATTCTTGTCAATTCACTTCCTCCTAGCGACATATTTAGATTAAATTGTGAAACGACGCATGGTTATAGCTGATTCATCCGTTAATGTTTAATGAGAGGTACGTGCGTATTTCTGCACAACTATTCACAGAAGAACACTACAACTTTTATCTTCTTTACTCGCTTCTCAAGTATGCTCCCTCTTATTTCACGATTTTTCGTTTGATAGAAACTTTTCTACATAATTGTGCTGATTTTTTCCACATCTTGTGCGCCAAACGCTCTCTCATCTTTTAATAAAACCATAAAATTTGAGGAAGGCTCAAAACAAGGATAAGAAATAAGAGCTCTTCCCTTTCTGAAGCACACCTTTGTTAAATGCTCAAAGCAAGGCGTTCATTCCGTTTTATTCTTTCTCATAAAAAATGTAAGAAGCGCAGCATGCTAGAATTTTTTATACGTGTCTTCAACGAGCGCATTACAGAAAGAAATTGAGCCTGTACGTAAGCTAACAAAAATGGGACTCGCGTCGAATTCGCATGCTTATAAGCCACAAGGCAGGTTTGCAATTTTCGTTTCATGCTAATAGATTGCAACTTTTTAAAAAAGCAAATTGTGTATGTTACTTACATATAAAGAGCATAAAAAAGAACTATTGTGATTCTCTGTCATGCATGCCTTGCAGATATTGAATCAACAAATAACGTTTTTGCCGCATTACAAAACTATTGTACCAACAAAAACGAATTTCTAAATACATATTTGGCCTTTTTAGTAACCTTCGAATATCCACCATTCGTATTTCTTTTAATAGCAATTTATTAACATGAATGTGTGTTAACAAGGTTGGTAAACATTAATATTTACCATCCCTTTTTGCGTGCTTTTGTGCGCTCACAAATTCTTTTGCAAGTATGTTTAATACAGGAACAAAGATCGATAATTATTTATACATAATTATGACTTTTTAAAATTGGGATGAGAAACGTAAAATTTCTATTTTCTAAACTTCAAAGTTTATGAACAACTAAACCAGAAAATATTAAACTTTCAATATAAATAATTACACAGTATAAAATATTTGTGCGTAAATAAACTCCACAACAACTAAACTGTATTTATGCAACTTTATCATGATCCAAATTGATCAATTAGATTTTGGATAATACACACAACTTACGACTAGCTCTTACTTTAATGATTGTTCATTCAATAAGCAGAAAGATGTGTACCAATCAATACCTAAGACTAAACAATCTTAATTTATGAAAAATAAATATGACTTATGCAAATATGCACGATAGAAATAAAATAAAACAAATTGCTTTTGCTTTGGGTTATTATTTTGAAACTATTTTGTCTTTTTTAACAGGCATGCGCTTTAATATGGATTTTCAGCTTGGGACTGGTGTTTCCTCCATTTGTGGGTTGGAGTAAATACGTGATTGAAGGAATTGGTACCTCATGCTCCTGGGATTATACGAGTAGAGACTTCCGGAATCGCGTGTATTATATATTTTTACTGACTTTTGGATTTTTCATTCCCGTTTCTGTAATCCTCATATCCTACCTTGGAATACTGTACGTTGTTATTAAACAATCATCACAGATGCACGGCTTTTCAAGAAACGGTGGACTTAGCAAGAGGAGTCCTACTAGAAGTGAACTGAAAACTTCTCAGGTGATTCTTTACGCTTTTTGCTTAACAGTCATCTTGCAACTTTCATTAACCATTAATCGGTTGACCATTGTTTAGCTACATGTTAAATTCACATATGGAAAGATGCAAATCTTATATAGGTAGGTTGTAGGTAGATGAATGTACTTGCTACTTAAATGCAAGTTGTAAATATATTCATTAAACAAAGGACACGTACTGCTCATACTAACAAACAACTATGATAAACCGAAATATATTTCTTTGTAGTTGCTTTACTTTGGATAAGCACGAGCACTACCAGCAGATAATAGTTTAGTAGACTTACATGCTTACTAAACCATACGCACGTAGGCAATAGTACATTAGATGTAGTGGATAAATTATTATATAACTGCACAAAGCAATCTGCCGGAAGACCATAAGCCATTCGCATTGAAAATATCTTGTCGTTGCGTTCCTAGAAGTAGTGGATGCGTAGGTTTCCTTTGAGTGGAATAAACACTTACGTATTTCTCTTGCCTTAAGAGGAAATCTGTATGCGTATTAAAATACTTCATAATGTTGCTGAAATTCCATACTTAAATATGCCATGAATTATTGTTGACTTGGTCTGGTAGTGTTTACTGTAAATACCTAACATTAATGAAATGGTAGCAGCAGAATGATAAAATTGGCTGAACAGTGAAAGCATAATGATTTGAGTACAACATTTCACGTTTTAAAATACACATGAACAGGTGACAAGGGAAATTGGGAATTCGGAACATCAGCCAACAGAAAGGCACGACAAGATACTCACTCAGTATGTTTCTTCATCTAAAATTCATGCTAACATTCCCAGCCAGGCTCATGGAATCAAAGACTTGAGTGTCAGATAATGGATACATAAATATGTAATTTTATTTATTTTTTCAACTCCCAAAAGTAATGGTTTTCTGTTTTATATCAGTATTCCATTCCGGCGTCTTCATTTTAACTTTCACAGAATTCAAGAAAATGTGCATATGTATATTATACGTTTCACCGAGTAACACAGCCCCCTGGAAACGTATGACAATGAAAGAGCCTGGCAGTTTTCACTATTTCTCAAGATATAGTCTTGGGTTTAACATAGTTTACATAAGTTTCTACTGCTGTTATTTGACATTGTCAGCAAGTATTGACATTGTAAATATTTGTCCGTCTGAGAACACGCTCATGGCGTATGTATACTTCATTCTGTGTAGATTTGCAAATTATCTGTACACTTTAGTTAAGCTTTACTAGGCAGGGGAAGATTTTTTATCTAATCTCTCGCCCCCATAAAAGCCGACAGAATGCAAAATTCATGAGTATTTAGTAATTGATGAGACATACAAATGTCATATAATTCAAAATCAATAAATTTGGAAAATAAATCAACAAATAGATAAACTACAGAAGAATATGCCACCTGCCTCTCAAACACGTACTTTTATGTTATGAGTCTTAATCCTTTGTTTTGCAGGTGGTTCTATCGATCATAACCTGTTTTCTGGTATCATGGACACCTTACGCAATATGCAGCATGATTGGGCAGTTTGGAGACGCATCTATACTTTCCCCACTAGCAACTGCTTTGCCAGCAGTATTTGCCAAGTCCTCTGTAATTTACAATCCGTTCGTGTACGGTTTATCACATCCACTCTTTCGCACTGCATTTACTGCTTTGAAGGCACAGTATCTAGGAAATTGGAATTCCAGTAAAATTTCGGTCAATCCACGCTATCACCATCAACATCTACGGCCCCACTATGGTGCATGCAACAAGCATGGTGCTATGTCAAATAGACCCAGAAAAACTCAATTGGTTGTGACTGCAAAAGAAAATGGAACGTACAGCAATCGACCTTATAATCGGAGCCAATATCACCTGGATGGACAAAAAATGCAGTTTGATGGATTTAAAGGGAAAATTCCACATCATCTACTACGCCACTTTCCTGGGAATAATAATGTAGACAAGACGGGAGGAAGACGTGGAAAAGACGTAAATGCTATGGTACATCACCATCAGTCAGCTCAAGTATCTAAGAACTCAGTGGAACAATGCGCGACTAATTCGAGCTGTTCCCCAACAGCTACTCCTTCCACCTCCTTTAGATGTAGGCAAAACGTTCGATATTTTAAGAAAGGAGCTTGGATATTTAAACAGCCCCTACCTTCAGATTCAGATGTGACAGCGAGAACGGCTGTACACACTCATGCTGAGAGTTCCGAATCCGGTACGAATATTTGTCGAAATAAATTAATTTTTATTGTATGTGGTCGATTAAGCATCATGAATAAGGTTGACAGAGCGTAAGGTTGTACGTTGTACCGACTTATAATCTGTTTATTCCATTTTCTTTTAAAATACAAAAGAAACTTCATATTGGTCTAAGTTAGGATTTTGAATGCGGATGGGATGCTGTTGTATTTCATTTTATATTATGATAGTTTAGAACTGATTTTGAAGTGAAAAGAAAACTAGGATACCTAAAAATCAGGTCGGTTGGGGAAACTTGCTACTTGATACATTTGCTTGTTACATGATAGGTATGCTTGATATTTAGCCAATGATGAAAATGTAGTTTTAATGTAATGTTACAAATTGATTAGGCTTTCATTCCTTTCATTTAAGCTTTGCTTGAGCAAAACAGCTATTTAATAGTGCACAGGTATTGTTTCCTATCATGGGATTTTCTTTTAAAATCTTAATTCCTCTTTTCTCAAAACATTAAATGAGTAAATAGGATGATAGTCTTTATGCAAGGTCATTATTTTCTCGTTCGGTCGATTTTAATGGCTTTGGGTGCATGGTATTATTATTATTGTTGTTGCAAAAAGAAAGCGAGAGCTGAATTAATTAACAAAACTGTATTTAAGCATCGAAATAATCCAGTCCTACTAACATTAATGTTGATGGTTATTTCATTATATAATGGTGATATTTTTCCATAGTAGGATCAAAATAACTGGTCGGCTTCTATCTTCTTTCCTTTGAGAAATAATGAGAGGAAAAACATTGTTAAAGTCTATTTCTTGGACTTTCCACATTCACAGAATAGAGTCAAAATATTCGTTTTTTTTGACTGATAGTAAGGCATATGGTGCCTATATAGACATATTATAAAGCCATCAATAGAGCGTTACATGGGGAAAACATTATAATGATCTGATTCAAAGTCAAAATCGTAAAATGTGTTATGAGATCTTACATTTTGTGCCTTTTTGTTTTAGATGGTGTCGATTTCGAAGACAACAGCACTAATGGTTGTAAATCTATTTTGAAACATAAGAATAGCAAAGGAGACGACGACGGTACATTCATGAAAAATTCATACACATTCTTTCTGTGTGATCATCGTAAAAGGAGACAAGAGGCAATTCAAAAGAATTTTTTCCGAAGTGAGGGCTGTCTCACTAATGATTCATTTACGAAGAAAGTCGGCACTCGTACAAGTACATCGAAATCTGATACTTTGTATGGAGCGCAAGAAACTCTCGTGTCAAGACAAACAACTTCCTTGAACAACGATTATTACTCAAACGACGAGGATCGATTCTCAAAGGCAGAAAACTCGGATGGTGCAAATAACAAAAAATCTTGTGTATCATCATGTGTAAGGAGTAAGAGCAGCAATAACTTTACTGACAAGAACTATGGAAGTGATGACCTTGTGATCTGCTGTGCTGATACTTTGCAGTGTCATCAAGAGCATTCCAGTGAAGATAAGCACGAGTTTCGGAAAAATGGTTTGATTGCCTTTCAGTGCAAAAGCATGGACGAAAAAGAGTCGATTCCAACTTCAACCACTTGCAATAATGCATTCCATACCTTTCACAATGGCAAGCACTTCAACTTCATTAAGGAGAAAACTAGGAATGGGACCACCATTTACGTATCAAATAAAACTCCAAAACTTAAACAAGGTAATAATAATGGTAGCTGCCAATATGAAAGAGATCAACGGGAGGGTATTTCCAAAGAAAAATCTCTCAGAAATAGTTCAGTTGGTCCTTTTACAAGTGGAGATGATTTGGAAGGAAAAGTTCAGGGTATCGTGATCGGTGAAAGCAATCCGAAAATGGAAGATTTTGAGACTGTGAGGAAATCTGTGAGCCTTTCTGGGCTTATGATGTTTGCCCATGAGCCTACCCTTTTTCCTTCAAACGGACTTCTGACAAAAAAAGGGAAAGTTGCTCCTTTCGCTGTATCAGAGCAAGGCTTGCACAACTCAAGACTAGATGAAGGAGGAGAATCAACAATGAAGAAGGGTAGCAGATGCTATGGGAGAAATATTGCTTCATTTCGAGCTTTGGAGATTGACAGCGGCAGCAGCTCATCATTTTACCGTAATAATCCCAACTCCATTTCTTTCTCGTTTTATGGAGAATGTTTCAACGAGGATGATGTTGAGTCTCCTCAGTGCAGTGGTGAGTGTGGATTTTACTTTAGCAACATAATGTTTCATAATAATAATAATCGGTTCTTATCACTTCTATCCATATAAGCTCCACCACATCATCCCATAGTAAAAGAACGTTATGGCGGGAATATGTAATGAAAGCAGGGATTGCTTAGAGTAAAAGTTTAGAAAAAGATACAGCATATTATAATTTTGCTCATAGCATTAAAAGCAAGTAGTGACTTTTGTGACTAATTTAATCTTTGTTTTGGCTTTTCTCTTTTATTATTTTTTTAGTAAGAGTTAAAGATGAACGCACTATGCGTTTTGAGTGGATGCAGTTTCCCACAAGCACGAGTTTTGAACACTTGTAATAAGGCATTTGTTGCAATTCATTAAAAATCTAATTGGATTTACTTTCTTTCTAGAATCCTGTTATGAATCGTGCAAAAGTGATCTATGCTATCAAAGTGTGGAGGATTTGGAAATGGAAGATTATGATTGCTGCTATTATAGTTCATGTGAACTATAAACGATAAGCATTACTTGTTACTGTTGCAATGACTACATTATGTCGGTTGTCGTTGCTTAATGCGAAATCAACTCAACGGGAAGTCCTACAACACATTTTGTCTTCTGGCACACTAACTCATCTCTTGGCGTTGAGGGGAGATCTAGATAGTATCAGAACTAGAGTTGTAAGATAAGGTATAAATCATCAATAAGTTTCATTGTAGCAATTAATATTTACTAGATAACGCAGTCAATCGTTTTATGCTATATAATATGGGCTTGTTTTCACGATTGGTAAAAATACTCTGTCTTTGTGGTTTAAAATACTCATGAAACTAGAACAACAACACTACTATATTAAGTCGTTTAAAAGCAAATTTAAATATTATAAATTATAATAAGAAGAGAAGCATGGCTGCATATGATAAGATAATACACACATCAGAGTTTTATTTTGTTCTGGAAGGAGTTAGATCATATTATGGATAGAAGGCAAAATGCAAATGGGAAAACCCAGAAACAGGAAACGGGAACACTCCTAGAGCTTGATAAAGTATGAAACATCTTCGCAAATTATATAAATATGTAAGTAATGTTTTAGGAAATCTTTAAGCCTGATATAGAATAAATTTAGTCATATTTTGAATCAAATCTTTATTTACCATATCTGTCGAGCTTTAAAGGAAAGGGTTCTGGAGAAACTCAATAGTAATTAAAGTGGCTCAAACCACTAAGGTCTCTGAGGTTGTAATAATTCAAAACGCAGGAAATCAATGCTTATATATTTATTGTAATGCTTTATTTAACATCGAAATACTTGCTCTAGACTATGTTAGAATAAGAAGTACATATATTATAGTTGCAACTGCAACGAAGAAATTGGGTAAAAATCAAGAAACTAAACTCCCACTTCGCAGGAGAATGTGAGTCCTGGCTTTGACTTTTGACGCTGTTACAGTATACCTATTTGCAATTATGTACGTACACCAGGGAGGGTTGACTCCTACTCATCTAACTTTACAGTTATCAAGTAATATATAAATTATGTTATCATGCGATGAAAAATTAAATTGGTTTGATGTTGATGTTACTGTATGACAGCGTATTGATCAGTTTTCAAATTTTCAACGTGGATGGTATTGACACATGAATGATGTGATGCGATGCAATGCGCAAAAATACAAAAATGAACGAACCTGCTAAGAAATTGACTGCTTGAGTCTAGTCTAGCCTCACCTCGTAAGGTTATGTGTAAGTGCCGTATTTAGCTTCTACTAATATACATCGGTGGTGTACAAGGATTTTAAAAATAAAAAACTCAGACGAGATTAAATGCCAGGGATGTTATCAAAATCAGTTTTATAGTTATCTTGGTTCAGTACTTCTATCTTCTGCGAAGATATGGATTGATCTCCCACCAGAAACTCATCTCATAGGAGAAAGGACACTCCTAGATGTTACTGTAGAGATAATCACTACTCTACGGGTTGTGTAAAAGTAGAGCCTCAAAAGCACCAAGAAACCTTTGAAACCATGGTCGTATTAACACAGTAAACGTATTTGCTTGAAATCCTAAAATTTCAGCGTTTACCACGAAGTTGTATTAGTAGAGGGGTAAAGGCACAGGGCACACTATTCTATTTAGTTCATATCAGTGTCAGTAGGAAAAGAAGCAGAGTAGAAGCCAAGAAGCCCATTACCACTTGTATTTCATCATTCAGGTTGCCAAGCTACGAGTTTCCATTTGTTGCTTTTTACTGAAAAAGGGAAATTAGTATGAGCTTGTTTGGTCACTCATTGGTTTTAATATCCCATGTAGACAGCCACTAACTACGATAATTATTATTGTTAACAACTACATGAACAGTACGTATATACACATGTTATCAGTATTCATGGTGCCAACTGCCAACATATATCATCTTCAAACATTCACAAAAAATTTGAAATGGAATAATTTGTTATGATTCAAAAAGGACTCACTCACTCTCACTGGTTGTACTTTACACTGCAGGAATGTATCTCACAATTCCCACAAGATGTGTGTTTAGTATCTTGTCTTTGCCTAGCATAAGAAAATAAATTTAAACTCACTAGTAAGTAATATTATAAATAATATGTTGTCACTACCCTTTTCTTAGAATGGCCAACTACTTATGTGAATATCTATACGTAACCATACTATAGTACCTGCCAATTGTAGCAATTGATGATGAATGATGTTGTACCTGCAATATGCCAATAAAATGTCGAATAGAGACTTGACTTTTGTAGCTAATTTGTTCGGTTCAGGTATTTTGAAGAATATAATTTCTTTGCGTTGAAGGAAGAAACAAAAATTAGAGTGAAAGAATTATTGGATTGGAAATAGGAAAATACATATTTTGAATTATACTGATATATACCTATGTGTGAATCTATTGTACGTATTTATAATGGTAACAAAAAAGCAGTAATTTAAGAATGAAAATAAAAACAATTTCAGCAGTTTTGAGTTAAAATGCTTTATGAGAATTCAATTAATCACAAATAATATCATACCACATTTGCAGGGTTCTTTGAATGTAACTGGATTTATTCAACAATATCCCACCTTTTGACACATGAAGCTTTGCCTCCTCATTCCAATAGCAATACGAAATGCATGATAAACCGGAAGCCCTCGAGTTTGTTTTGAAGATCTTAATTACTAAGTCTCGTAATATTATATTTAAACATACGTCCTTATTTATACAATTGCTCAATACATAACAATAATTATTGAAATATTTAAACAGAACAAAATCACTGGCATTTTGAATTTCATGAACAATTTTCTGAACCAATAATTGACTGGCATTAAATTTGTATGGTTGGAGTTAAGATAACTTAAATGGAGAAATTTAAGTGAAAACAAGAAATGTTTTAATTTCCATCGGGCGAAGGACTACGATATCGTCATTTGTATTCCCCCAACTACTGTTATCGATGGAGGTAAACTGCCCAGTTTGATCACTTCGGGGAATCCATTCAAAACGTTTCATCTTTTCGATCCATTGATTTCCTCCCAAACTGGTTTCCTTCAATGTCTTGATTAGTGGGACGGCATCCTTTAGTTTCTGGTCAAAGATCAATGATGAATGAGCTCATTAAAATCGATTCCAGCGAAATAAAGCATTAAAGGGAAAGACCGGTAGATTTCTTCGTTGAACGCATATACGTATAAGTAACATAGAACCAACCTGTAACGAGATGCTGACCGGACGTGAAAGGATGGGGTCGTCTCCTCGCTCATAATAATGCTCCAGGCGTAAAAGAAACTGGGATGGCGAAACTGGTTCCACAGTTAGTAAGTGAATGTTTTGTGGCAGCAATTTTGTTAGACCACTGATCTATTTTTATTTTACAAAGTAAATATAATAAAGGAGATGCACATTAAAAAGATTTTTGTGTCAAATAAGATCAGTATTTTCTCATAATGCCCCTGAAATATGAGCAAGTCTTAAAGTTGAAAAGTGTTGATAATTTGGACGCGGGTGTGGGTAAGTATTTACGTCCTGATTTCAGATCGCATTAAAGCACGCCCAACATCTTGAATGCAATTGCATGCATCAATGCAAAATGCACATTTTCATATTTACGCTTAATATCATTAATGTTTATCAAGTTGTAGGAAACATTAGCGTTATGGAAAGGTTGCATAAATTTACATTTCATGTGAACATGAAAACCCATATTTGATGTGTAAAGCATTATCGAAATGAAAAAAATACAACAGTGAATGTTACAGCATAATGGAGAACTGTGCAATGTTCTTTCAACTAATGCGTGTTTGTGTACATACTTGGTTCAATTCAAGCTGATGTTCTAGTCTTTTGTGAAAACCGAGAAGTTAAAGTACATGAATTGTGAATGCTTACCACAGAATTACGCGGCGAAAGATCCATGTTGCTAGTACTCACAGAATTACGCATGAAAGAGTATTCTGCTTGCTCTAGCAGACTCACATCGGCAAATCCCATAACTTTGTCCATGAATATATCCAGAGCAGCTTCCCTATGCCTTGATATAGGTACATCTGAAAAAGCATAATTTACACAAAAATAAAAAGCAAGCCTATCTGCTTCGATTTTTTCTGCTTCAGTTGAGACTCATTCGCAGAATCGGAAATGGAGCATTTACTTCCGTAATTAAGCACAAAGTTGAAAAGGTTCATGTGTTACTAGCTTTCAAATGAATAAAAACCGTAAATTTTTTGCATCAAATAAAAGACGGTTGTACCAATTTTTTTTGCACAAATACTGGAAAATATGATTAATGTATGAATAGGGACAAAAACTGCTTAAATATTTTACATGCATAAAAAAATTCAGCGTTACCAACACACAAATAACATTAATGATCAAAAAATTACTGAATGGAGACGAATGAATGACAGCAAAGAAAGCAGAGACTTTCACTTTCATTATCCTACCTGTTCCTTCACCAGCCAGAAGTAGCCAATGCTTTCCTCTGGCCACAAGGCCAGCTCCAAAGGCTGTTTCATTTAATGGTTCGCCAACTCCGAATGCGTCATCGTATAGAAGCCTGCGATGGAGCTGTGTATTTGATAAAAAAGGAAAGAAAATAAGAAAAGAGTAAACAACAGTCTGGAATAAGTAGAAAATATCCTCTGTGTGCTTTTACAAGAGGATTTCTAATTTACTCAGTTGAAAACCAAAACTAATTATATCTTTTGTGATTCTTGGAGAGCCTTTTCTAAAGCAAAGCTAAAAGTGAAAGTAGACGAAGGCAAACGACAGAAAAAGTGAATACTCTTAAACCTCACTGTCTCCAAGTTTTTGGCGAAATCGGCACAAGTTTCTTGTGGAATAACAACTATGCGAACATTTCATATTCTCTCTTTGAGTTATCTTTTGTCATTACCATTAATTCAATTTCGCCGTCGTTCATAGAGCTGCCTCCTTGAGATCGATCGTTTAGGACCACTAGAGTTTGCCCATTTTGCGACAAATCCTCATTGCTGCTAATGAGAATACGCGAGTTTACCGGGTAGTAGTTTCCAGACACGTTTTCGTGTTTCTAAAAGATAAAGATAAACACGAGATGTTATTAAATTCCTGATTATCTGCGACAAAACTGAAATTCTTTCATTATAATGGCCAATTTTGGGCAATGATTGGGATTTGAAATAGTAAGATGAAACATTTATTATCATTGGGAGAAAATTCACCTTGTATGGCCAAGTCTCCCTAGTGTCCCTCTTCCGCTTCACGAGTTGTCGTCCATTTGCATCAGTAAAGAATACTCCATTTGTGCGAATATTTGTAGAATATCTTGTTACAATCTCCTTCCCACAGTCATCTCTGTAATAAAAACAAATTAAAGGTAATGTAGCAGTGCTCTTTCCCAAAAACTTTATATGCCAGAGGCGAAGTTCGCAGAATTTATATATACATGAAAATAATGGATCGTTATCAGGTACAGGATCTTGTCGTGTTTAAACTTACTCAACAGGCAGAGGTCCCACTAACCATTCGAATTCGACCAAGTCGGCCTTGTCATATAACCGTATAACTTGGCTGATCCACTCGGTGAAAACTTGATGAACCTCAGTTACATGGTCACCTGAATGAATAATTAAATTAAAAGATAGTTTCCACGCTGGGACCTGGCATGCACATAATATGTAATTTAGTATATTATGCACTGTTCTTTCTGAGTTTTGCACGTGGAATGTCATTCACAAGAGTGATTAGTCAAACATTATATATAGCATGTATCTACAAGGACAAAGTAGGAACGTTGCTTTAAAACTTTTCAATTTAACCATGACTTTTAAGCATTTTCATAGGTACATAAAGCATATTCGCTAGTCGCAAGTTTTGCACCAATGTGTTCGACTCGGTGAATTCGCAATCGTCTTGTTCGAATGTTTACCTTTGTAAACCTGGTAGCTAAAAACACGTTCAGTAATTGGAGTTGGCTGTCCTGCTCCAGATTGTGTGGTATTGGGACGGAAAATATAAGCACCCGATGCTCGTTTCTCAAATTTCGAGTTATCTCCAGACATGCCCAAGTAGTAGTAAAAGTTTTGACTAACGGGAACCTCAGCATTTCCTTTGATCACGGATTTAAGCAGGCCGCTTATGCTGTCGAACACAACTGCGAGTCCCTGGAAGTAGAGAGGTATGCAAATGTAACATTAACAACATCACTGACAAGACTGCACAGAAAGGTGAAAACCTCACGTAAATGCCACCTCGCACATCCATTGACTCATTCCTTTCATAAAAATTAAATGAGACAGTAAATGCAGTTCTTTTCTTTTCAGCCATGCATTCAGGCAGTGAGCAAGAGAGAAAACTAGACCGAATGCATTGAAAGGAGAATAGATGGATGCAAATCGATCGTGTTATTGATGTGAAGAAGAAGAAGTTTACAATGTATTACTGCTTGAAAGAGACTGAATCATGAATGGATTGGCTCTAGCTGAAATAAATATAAAATGTCTTATTGAATTACTTACATTAGAGTTTTTTATCATGAAATCTTCCCTGAAAGTTTCTGAATGCTTTTGAGCGCTGGACCGAAATGATTCTCCACCTTTTTTTATAGCCTTGAGTTGGGATTTTAATTTCAGCAAATGAATGTCCTCTGTGGTATTTCTTG
This sequence comes from Willowsia buskii, assembly GCA_034700685.1. Lineage (NCBI taxonomy): Eukaryota > Metazoa > Arthropoda > Collembola > Entomobryomorpha > Entomobryidae > Willowsia > Willowsia buskii. The sequence continues at coordinate 865 of JAQIXW010002494.1, read as the reverse complement.
TGATTTGGAAGTTTGAAATCGTTAACCCTGGTAAAATGTCTGCTGGGAATACTAGCTCGTACAGCGCTTTACTTCTTCTACCAGGAATCCCCAAGACTGGCTGAGGAATGTTGATAATCTGTGATGAAATAAGCCCTATAGAGAATTCAAATTTTTCGTAAATTTCACTAGCATTGCGGCAAAGTTACATTTGTTTAAAAAATAGTACACAACAATGGTGCACTAGTAAATACAGTATATAGTGAAATGAAATGGAGTGAGAAACAGGTAAAGGTGAATTGGATTGCGTTACTGTTGCGTGCTTGCCTTTGTGTCCTTTCACTTCCCACAATGGACTTGATACAGGTATTCTAATGTAAGTATCATGCAGGTCCTTGGCCAAAGGGTTGTATACAGAGACAATAAAGTCCGTCATTGCCTCTGATGGAGCACACGAACTGATATTTAGTAAATGGCAAAATTCGTAAGTGGGTGGTCGTCCCGCTTTACCCCTGGGAAATTCATTTGAAGAATCATCTGCTGCGTTCCTATTATTTTGCTGTAATTTTCTGCAATATTATTAACACAAATCTTGTTTATTTTTCAGTCCATATTCTATTCATTATAATTGTAGTTGTCATTTACAACACTAAAAATAACCTGAACATGACTGTACCACCTTTGCTTGTACTTGAACTTTTCACGTATCTGTCTAAATGTTATAAAATGATACCATATGAAAACCTGCTGCAGTGTGAAACCCTATATATGCTGACTTTGTCTACTACATCGTTTATGATCCCCAGACAATGAGAAACCAAAAATGATGAGATGATATTTATTAAAAGGAGGTTTTCATTCAAGCCCGTTTTAAGCAATTTATTTT